>JAPTHN010000057.1:2186676-2310510 GCA_026936325.1 Platynereis dumerilii
AGACAACATGTTGTAAAATATTTGTGTATCCCCCGCCCTTGAAACACGTGTGAAAACTTAGTAAATTATGAACTTTCCCTTGCCACCTGAAAAAGTTAGCAGATTGAAAATAACGATTATCGTCAGCCTAAAGCAAAATTGGCATACAGCCAAAAACTGACTTAGGCAACTTTTGCTTTGAAACCAAAAATGACTTAGGCCAAAATTATTGCATGGTGTAGCTGTGTTATTAAGCAATTCTCCATAAAATTTATGAATGAAATGTGAGGAAACAAATTCAATAAAATTGATACTCACAATTATGATAAAAAAATATTGGTGATATCCACTAAAATCAGTGATAACGAAATTGGCCAAATGGCCTAAGTCCAAAGGATTTAGGCCATTTGTGCAAAAATTTAGTTGGGTTTTGAGGTATTTATTATTAATTTAGGAGTCCAAATTTTTTTTAACATGTGTATTTTCAAAAGGGCAGATTTCATGAAAAAGCTGCAAAATGACTTACCACAACTTGTCCACAAGTTACATTAGCACAATACTGATAAGGCCAGACATAATCGATTCGTAGATTCTCAGATTTTCTCAGGGTGCTTCTTTTGAGTATAGCTGGCAGGACAAAAAAAGGCAGAATTCTAGATCTTTTATTGTGTCAATCCATTAAATAAAATCATGGGTAAACAATCTTTTCTGTTGGATTGGTAGGTCAGAGTAGCTAAAAAATATGGCCTTGTGCTAATGTAACAATGATGAATGATGAAGGACGGAATTTTTTAATGCTGATCCTACTGCAATATAAATGAAGTTACCAGCAGGGTACCACCCCTGGCCTGCTCTTGGGAGACCTGGCTTTCAGTTCAGAAAAAATTTGAGATCTAATCATGTGTTTTTTAATGTAATTTTTATGTACACATTTTGCTAATGTAACACTATGAAATGGACGGATGCAAAATAGCAGTTACATTAGCAATAAAGAAAGAGGTACCACACCCAGTCATTTATGTTTTTGGTGATGTATATAGGCAAATAAGACACGTTTTTCAATAAAATATTATAATTTCATGTTTGAAATTGGCATAAGTAGCGAGAACACAGAAAAATTTCCATGTAAAAGTTGCTAATGTAACCTCAGTGTCCTGGGACGGAATCGAGTTACATTAGCAGTCTTTTTTTATTTTTCATTTTTTTCAAGTTTTTTAATGATCAAGACAATTAGAAATGGTTCCAAAATAATTTTCAAGATGTTTTTTATCAATCACATACCATTACATTTTCCTGAATTGGTTTTAGTAGATTCCACAGAGTGCCAAAGTGAGCATGTCTGATCACCAGTAAGTTTGGCCGTCCAAAATTGTCCTCATGACGGATAAAAAGTTATCTTTTTAAGAGAAAAAGCTACATATTTGAGGAAAAATTCATTGATATTTATTCATTACCTCACAGATGTACTTAGTAATAGATTTACTTGCTTCAGGAAGCAACAGAGACATAACAAAAGGGTTGGAAAGTTTAAGGTACCTTTTAAGAGCGCTTTTCGTGAAATCTGCCAAAGGGCCTTCCCATGGTACCAAAATGGAAAAATGGCCTAAGTCTTACTTGGGCCAATCTTGCTTTAGGCTGACGTTATGTTCATTGCAAACTTTGTATAAAATCCTGCCACAGACAACCTTGGAGTTCAAATTACCTGAAGAGATCCCTTAATCTTCTGTTCAATTGATTAAACCTTGGGCATCAAATTCAGATAAATCACCATTATAGAATTATGAGAATTAACCACCTGAAATTCTGTGATTACAGATTTGGTAATCTGATTTTAATCCTCAACTTGATTGGATTAATGCTTGAACGTGTCATCTGTTTTTGCATCACACAGTCAACCAAATTTAATAATATTATAGTTGACATTTCTCATGATTTTTGTGTCATAGATAGACAGATAGACATGCTTGGAAAGTCAAATCTATGAGGCTTCTCAATTTTTGTGAAACCTTGCTGGATATGGGCTCAGAAAATTGAGATGCATGAGATTTGACTGACATTGTAATGTTCCTAAATCACAATCTGCCTTGTGTTATTTCTCCATGACAGTATGAAAAGTATCTGAACTGCACCTGATTCTTCTATTTTTGAAAATGTCTTAATTATTTCTGCTGAATTCTGACAATCTACTCATCCAGTGGTGAAATTACCTTTTATAGATCACCACTTTCCAATCATAACTAATAGCTATATATTTGCAGGTTTGGGAGTAAAATGTACTTAAATATATATTATATAATACATAATGAAGTGCATCCATGACTGTTTGTCTCCTGTGACATGGCATTTGGCCCTTGTGTCATTGCTGCTTCGTCCTTGGATATGAATATTGCATTTGGTGGAGAGACTGCTCATGATCACGCACATACAACAGAACAGTAACTTGTTACTAATTCAAAGCATAGACCTTGTCTGACATTGATGACAAGACCCTTGATCAGTGATCACATCCAAATACATTGACGGCACAATATGCTTTACGCAGTGGTGCCCCTATGGTGTTGCAGAGGGGGGACCTGTGCCCCCCCAGGTGTCGGACAGTGTCCCCGGCACCTTCATGAACTTTTTTACTTTTCCTAAAATATACAATTAGCACAGTAGTTGCCCCACCAGAGAATTGGGTGCACCCTCCCAGGGAACTCCTGCTCTTGACCCTCTAGTTGCGCCATTCGCTTCACGTCACTCGGATGATGTTTTTAAAATCTTCTTGTATAGCAACTGCTTGCAGCATGAGTTGTAAGCATGTTGCACAATAATATTATTATTGTCCTCAGGCTAGGTAATCCCTGGTCTTGACCCAGACTCATCTTGAAAGAGGTTTTTATCACACAGTTTTATAGCAGCCTGATTTCGCATGTGAACCTCCAATTGACTTCTGCTCTTATTAATGGATGTCCATTTTGCATGAGGGCCAAATTAGGGTAAACTCGGTGCAAAGGGCAATGACCCCAATTCTATGTTTTAATAGCCCTATTGACATTTCATCTGCACTTCCCTGGAATACTTTGTCTGCAATTGAATGTCATTTCTGATTTAAATATCCTCATTATCTGTACAATTTAAGGAAACAATTAGTAACTTCGCAAATTGTATGAAGCAGATGTTCTGTTTATAATTATTACTATGCAATGATACATTGCTGAAAATAAGAGAAGAAATTACAGCACTATTTTCCAATTTTTCATCTTGAGCAGTGTCCAATAATGTTTCAGTGACATCAGGAAGCTAGCAATACTAAAGGCATCTAAAATGAAATTTTAATTTATATAACTTAATAAGCTACTGGATGTGACATATAGACCCTCTGAAACTGTCTATCACAAGTCACATATCTGAAATATCTGTTACTGTTTCAAGTTTGGATGACATAATCTGTCACTGAAGTTGAAATTATTGCTTCTCGGTGTCAGAGTCTCATATATTAAAATGCTTGTCAATGACATTGTGAGATTACACAGTAATCTGATATGAAATTCATTAATTTGTTCTCACTTGTCAAACTTTAGGACATTCATGACAAAATAGTGGCTGCATCTATTTGAAAAGTTCTGACTGCAAAAATGGTTCTTTTCCGGGGGGCGAGGGCTTAGAGTTTTCCTCGACGGGTAATTATTGATTTCACGGTAATGGCAGCAGTCATTATTTATTAATTCAATGTAGCCGTCCATAGCACAAAGTTGAGTCGAGTCAGAAGACACTGGACCAAAGACACACTGTCACTGCGGAGTGAAGGGCAAGTCAGGACTGGGTCAAGACCAAGGGATTACCGTGCCCTGGGCACAGATGTGCAACATGCTGAGGACTCATGCTCGATGACTCCCTCAAGTGATTGCAATGTAAGGCGATTAGGGAGTCGCATGAGACGCAGGATAATGCTGTGCGGTTGCAATGAAACATGCATTCAATTTGCAGCCAGAGATGCCATCAGTATCATTGAAGAAAATTACAGCAAATGTCAAAAGGACTGATACATGCCAATATACAAACTTTAGTGCATGAGCAGCCTGAGATCGTCATATTTTCGAGCTGTTTGACCAGGGGAGGATCCATAAAATTCTGGTGGGGGGTCTATCGGGCTATCACGTCGCGGAACGCATAGCTCGCGACTGCGCGCTGATAAAATTAACATGTAAAAATGTATAGATTTTGGTCTGGTGGGGGGGGATGCACCCCCCCATCCCCCCATGTGTCCGCCCCTGTGTTTAACTGGATTAAGGGGTGCCGGAATGACGCTTGGGCGGCAGGAGGGTGAAAAATAGCATGCAATGCATGCACCGTGGCCTCGGGAAATTCAGTTTTATCCCTTACATGCAGCCTACTCAAGGGTGGAATCATATTCATATTGACCTGTCTATGTAACTGTCCATCTATATGTATTTATCTGTCTATTTATCTTTCTATGTTTGTTATACCTGGCAAATTAACGTAACTGTCGTCGTAAGGTCAATATGAAGACAAAATATCTTCATAATGTAAACAAATAAATCTTCATCAGGGTTCCCACTCCTTAACCAAGATCAATTTCAAAGTGTTTTCCAGGTTTTTCCAGGCTGCCCAAGCCAATTTTAAAGGTCAAATTAGCAATGGCCAGGCTTTCCTTTCGGCAAAAATTAAATGCCTCAAAAACACATGGCATATGGAACCACTGGTTGACCTTTACTTTCTTTAAACATTTTCAGAAATTTTAGGCCTAGACCTGACACAAAAATTCATAATATTTTTTTCTTATATTACTTCAATATAGGGTGTTTGAATACTTAACATTGGCTGGCATTTGGTTGGTTATTGATTTGATAAGAAAAAGTGGAGAATGATCAGCTTGCATACTGCATAGATTTAAGTAAGAAAGTAATACAATTAAACTATGGAAGAATTAATGTGAATAAGCACCACTATCATCCAAGAGTCAGCTATTGGGACAATAAAGACCCCAATCTATGAAGTTCATGCAGTGGAAAACCCTTGTAAACCTTGTAAATGCACTATTGTACATGGATCTGCCAGGGAGACATGCAGCGCCATCTATAACATACCTGAGCACAAGCTGTAAGTTTTCTATGACTTTTTTTGTATTAGAAAAGATTTATGCTTAGCAAACAAATGTAAAGACGTTGGATTACCTCTGTTATATACATTAACACGGAAAACTGTATGAATAAACAAATAGTTTATCATATCTAGTAGCCCAAAGTTTGGACCTTCTGTGACCACAAACCACCAAGTGACTGCAGCGTATAACATCACATTTGCATTCAGTCATGTACACTTTTTACAGAGCGCTCGCCTGCCATTGCCATAACGTTCTTTCCTCGGCCACAAAAAGGGCAAATCATATTCGCGCGACAAAAATTGAAATAGAGCATGAACAAAAATTTAAAATAATAATGGTAAAATAAGGCATATATAATTATATAATTAAGTTTTTTTCCAAGATCAAAAGGGCACACCTTGCCCTGGACAAGAGCAGGAGGGGCGATTAAACCCCCCCCCCCCATTCCGGCACCTCTGGACTCTGGATTGTAACAGGCCAACGAACCTTCTCAACCAATAGCAGTACTCATTTATGCATGCATCACTTTGAAGGCAAATCAGTCCTTTTGACTTTGGCTGTGAGCACCTATCATAATCAATTTCAGACAAGTTCCATGCTCAGAATTAGTAACAAATCATAGTTCTATGTTCATGCGTGTTCATGAGCAGTCTCTCCACCAAATGCAATATTCATATCCAAGGATGAAGTAGCAATGACACAAGGGCCAAATGCCATGTCAGAAGAGAGGGAGGATCAGGAGCTATGTTTCTACATCTCCCAGACAGCTGCGAGCACATCACTTAAATAAGTCAAGAGGCTGTAACTTCACCGATAATGGCATTAACTTTAAAGAACACACCATTCAGGATGATCTGCCATGCCATTCATTGTTTTGCTTTATTTTTCGCAGCCAAACCAAAAATCTACCATTTGTCGGAGGTTCAGCTTCCAGTTTCCCAAATAACCCCAATTTGATGTTGACATTTCATGCCTGGGTATCTCGTGAAGCAGGATGTCACATTGCACCGGGTTTTGCACTTGCTTAGGAAAGAACATGTCACCATTAAAAACTCATGTTACAGCATTAACTCTAGGCAGTACTACAGCAGGGTGAAATATGGAGAAATTCTGGGGGTTGATGAAAGTGAGGTGTTTCCAACCATAAGTCAAAAATCTTGCAAAAAATGTATTTGAGGCTTTCAAAGAGTGATTATGGAATATAACTTGACCTTTATAGTTGATTTTGCTAGTATTCAAACTCCAAATTTACTTTTTTGACACAAAAAAGTTGTTCATATTTTTATCAAAGAGTATATAAATGTTTAATTTTTCATTATATCCATACTCCCCTTTGTATTCCAATGAATCATTCATCATTCATAGCCATGGACATTGTACAGCATCAAATTTACATCTGCTTAACTCAACATAAACATCTTACCTAAAGTAATCCTTCATTACCATTATACGATGATCGATTAATGAAGTATTCACTGGGAAACAATAAACGCTTGGTAGGGACAGTAAGAATGTTAGAGAAATGCAGCTGCAAAATGGCAAAAGTCCAATGAGTGATATGTTGAAGGATTTCTTACAATAAAAGAGAGAGAGAGACACTTTTGTCACTTCAAAGTTCTACAAACGTTCTGGCTTGAAAAACTTTTCCATATTAAAAATTAGAATATAGCAGGAAATTTAGATTCCATAAATGCAATCTACTGAAGAGTCTAATAAAGTTAATGAAGCAATCTTCAATTATGTTGCTGTGTCAAACTTGGAAGATTAAGTCTACCTTTGTAGTATAAATCTGCATGTCATATATCATGTCACCATATATATGCCTAAACAAGAGAATAAAGTTCAGAGAGTCCAAGCAGCCCCATCAAGTGTTGGAGTGGAATTCTGTACCCAACGATTGCAAGCCAACTGCACTACCACTGAACTTGGACCCTTTCCTCAGAGCTGTTTGCAAATTAGCGGCCCAAACAGTTTCAAAATTAACTTTCAACTTGGTCGTGTGATGTCACTGGCTTAAAAATGTTTTGTTTGTGTCAGTTGTAGTTAATCAGTTGAATCAGTGCTTATCATGTCTGGCAGCATTGGTGACAATAAACAAACTCATTAATTGGCTTGAGGTACTTCATCAAATAAGAACATTAGGAGAAGATTAGCAGACCAACAGAAAACTGTTGATGATGCGTCAAAGGCAGTTTGCAAGTTGAAAATAAGAAAATTAAATTTTCCAGTGGACCGCCAATCCGCAAAGAACTATAATTGTTTGCAGGACACTGTAAAAGCATGTGATTGTGTTAACAATACTATCGGCAACTTTACAGTGTGGCTTGATGTTTTCCAATTCCAAAGCTGTGTAGGAGCCTCTACAATGGCAATGGCTTTGACACAACAACAGTGCCGTGGTTTTGCATCTTTTTATTTGCTCATTTACTGTCTAATGAACAGATCTGTGTTTGGCATGAGGAGAAAATGAGGAAATGGGTCAACCCCCACTGGTCAATTTGGCGAGAAATTGAGGCAGTTATCGTATACCAGTGAGGCACTATGTCACAACTACATAGGGGCACTCGAGTCTCATGTCGTTACAGCACAGATTTTTCATTGAATGGGTCAAGGTTGGCTCCCATTGAAGTGTTGGTGTAAGTACACTTTATCGAATTTTGAAAGGATTCATTGTCTTTTGAAAAGTCGCCCCTGCTCCAGCTCCTAAGCTGTCCAAAATTACATAGATCAGAGTGAAGGTATACCCGGCGACCCGGGGTATCCCATCTCCCATTATCAGCATTATTGCACACACAAATATTACATGGTTAACAGAGGTGGAAAAGTGATTAGACAAAGTTTTCATAGGATTTTGTATATGAATGCTCATTCGGGAAGTTCTGTGTTTAATGTGGCATATGTCATGGGGAAATTGGCTAAAGTTGCATATTTGAAGCAGAAACAATCAAAGAAACGTCATCACAACACATATTAATTTTCTTTGACACATACATGCAGCATTGGTGAATTTCTGTTCTAATAGCAGTGGTACTGATGAAATTGCTGTGGTATCTGAGTGTTATTTTGGAGATATCAGCCAAAAAGCAGTAGGCCTAATATAGAATGCATTTTGCTTGATTTTCTAGGAATATACTACCTCCATAAAAACTTTCATGGCCGGAGTTTTCTTATGAGCAAGACAACTATAAATATATATAGATGTACCTTACAGAACATTTGCCAGTATTCTTTTTGTTAAATATTGTACAATATCACATTATATAATTATGTGGGTTGGGTGACAGAAAAGCTTATTTAAAAAGTGGCAGAATGAATCCAACTGCGTTTTGATAGGGTATGAAAGCAAAAAGTAACCGAAAATACATGTAAGACAAGGAGTCTGTCATATTTAATATTATGAGGGAATTTCAGATTTCATTTGTGACTTTTCATTACAATTCTTATAATATATTTCATTAACTTCAAAACATAACCTGCCAAAATTAATGTAACTTGGCCTACCAAGTTGAACTTCTGCCATATAATGATGGTAACTTCTGTCTTTCTTTAAAGTATGAATATGAAACCTGTCTTTTTCATGAGCGTTTGTTTTGTAGCAGTCACGGGACACTGGCGAAAATCTTTTGTATCAGGTAGAATTTAAACCATTTTTAATGCACAATCATGGATATAAATCTATAAATGATTGTGCATTAAAAATGGTTTAATGAGGTTATCCAAAGAAGCCACAGAAAGTTACAAATGATTTGGAATAGAAATTCAATCTTTTGATGCACTTTATACCCAGCGTGTTCGAGCTGTATGAATACTTTTGTCATGTTGAAATTTTACGTTTGTATGCCCCCTGAGCTTGAAAACAGAGATATGCTTAAGTTTGGAGTGCTTGACAATGACAATTGATTAGGGCAATGACTTAAAAGTGAAATTTTTCACCTCGCACCCCTGGATCAAGAGTAAATACCAGGTATGTGCAGCATACTCGGCTGCATGAATATTTTCGTCCGCAACTGTATATGAGTCCCCAGCTTGTTGCACAGTTATCCCTAGGCTAGGTAATCCAAATGACTTCGGCTCAAATGAATGGATCTCTGTTTTGCATGAGGGCCAAATTGTGGAAGAATTGGGGCAATGACCCCAGTTCTATGTTTTAATTGCCATGTTGACATTTCACATTCACTTCCCTGGAACACTTTGTCTGCAATAGAAGGTCATTTCTGACTTAAATATCTTATTATTTATACAATTTAAAGAAACAGTTTCTGATTTTTTTAAGCAGATGTTCTTCTTCAATATGCATTGATTTGTTGCTTGTATAAAGAGGAAACAGCAACACTATTTTTCAGATTTTCCATGTTGAGCAGTGGCCAATAATGTTTTAGTGACAAAGGAAGCCGGCAAAACCAAATGCAGGAAATATAAAATTTTAATTTAAACTTAATCAGCTACTGGATGTGACATATACCCTCTGAAACTGTCTGTCACAAGTCATATATCTGAAATATCTGTCGCTGTTTCAAATTTAGAGGACATTTATAATCTGTCATGGAAGTCATAGTCATTGCTCCTCAGTGTCAGAATAACACATTTTAAAAACTGCTTGTCAATGAGATTAAAGATTATGAAATAATCTGATGTTAAATTCAATCATTCTTTTTGCAGAGTTTCATCCTTCATGACGTACATGACAAATTAGTGGATGCTTCTGTTACAAAAGTTTTGATTTGTGGCAAAAAAATGTGCCAGATTGAGATTTTTCCTTTGACATTATGAAAAAACCTTCCTAATGTCTAGAACACGTTATGGTTGGGTCGGTGGTGTCGAAGGCGCGAGAACTCAAGTATGGTGTCCCCCAGGGGTCCGTCTTGGGGCCTGTTTTATTTTCATTGTAAGTGACTCCGATAGAAGAAATAATTGTTAAACATGGTTGTCGCACAGTCATCTTTGCTGATGACACACAACTGTACATTACATGCGAATCAGATGCTTCACGTTTGAAAATTGAAGCATGTGTGGATGAGATACGAAGTTGGATGTGCAGTAATTTTCAATCACTCGATGATTCTAGGACTGAGGTAGTGTGTTTTACTTCCAAATATAGGAAGTCTAGTGATGTTTTTAGGAGTGTTAGAATAGGAGATATTACCATCTATTCATCAACAGTTGAACGTAACCTAGGAGTTATGTTTGATGTTCATGCATCTATCATATTGTGAGTTTAAGCATTGAGTATAAAGCCAAATTGTTAGTGAAATTGATAACAGAATAAATATAGAAACATGTTGTACTGTAAAGATACTGGACTTGCTGGAGACTTGAGTGTAAAGACATTAGATGAAGCAATTATCATTCATCTCAACCCGGAACTTGTGTTCCGTCAATCGGGACTTTCTGTGTGTGTAACAGGGAATCCCACTGATTCACTGTTACCATATAAAAGCCTGTCTTCCAGCAGGACAGTCAGTTTGATACAGTTTGACAGTTAGATTCAGTTGGATTCAGTTCCACGTTGTGTTGACTACATGTATGTTATGTTGCTCCTTGGAAATATGGATGAACCTTTTTGTATCAACTTTTGGATTAATAAACAACACTTTATTTAACCTCTCACAAGCGAGTGCTGAGTGTCATTTCCCCATATAACATTTGGTGGAGAATCTAAACACGATGTTTTGGTTGGACTATGCACATTCTTTGGACTTGTTTGAAAATGATGGATTATTTTTCTGAAAATATGAAAAGAAGAAAACCAAGGAGAACTTTCATGGAGTGTGTTTGAACATTGTAACTATTATTGAAATGGAAAGGAAATCAACAACACAATGAACATTTGCATGCTTGTGCAGCATCCCATGTGCTGAACTGTTCACCAGCCTGCCGCTGCCTGCTACTGCTGAAGGATGTCGATGAGTCAAGTAATCAATACTACATTCAGTGAAGAGAGGAATCATCACAAGACTTAGGCTCTACATGTTGTTACAGTGAAATATGGAAAAAGTAATGTATCCGCCAGTGTTCTTCTCTGGGCATGAAAATGAAGATCCAGTACTGTTTCTGGAAAACCTCACAGCTTATGCGGCCCTGCAGAAACTACAAAGCCCAAAGGAGCTGCTTCCATTGGCCCTCCAAGAAAGTGCCAGAACTTGGTTTCTTAATTTGTCGCCAAACATTAAAAATGACTTTGAAAAGTTCAGAACATTGTTCATGAAGAGATATGGACCTCCAAAACTTTTGGACTTCATGACTGTGAGTGACATTTTCAAAATGCAGCAGTGCCAAGAGGAACCAGTACGGGACTACATCTCCCGAGTGCAGTATAAATGCACTCAAGCACGACTGGATGAAGACACCACCGTGAAGGCCTTGCTTAATGGCCTATGTTCGGACATAAGGAGTCATGTTCTCCAGGATATGCCAAGTACCATTGATGAGTTTGAAGAACGTGCAATAAAAGCCGAACTCATACTGCCGAGAAAGGAAACTCTCTTGTCATGTGCGATTGACAAGCTTCGATCAGAAGTAAGAAGATACGCTAACCAGCGTAGTTATGCTGCCAGCCATGAGCCGTCTCGTTACTCGCAGAAGTGTCGGAAATCGGTGCCACCTCGCGGACACAAGCGCTCCCCAATGAAGAACAATCGCTGCTTCAGATGTCAAAGAATTGGACATTTCAAGAAAGTATGTACTTCTAAAATTTCTATGGTTAAATAGGATCAGTCACCTTCCTGTGGGAAAGCCCAGTTAAAATCCAAGCCCACAGTTAGGTTGACAAAAGCTAGCTATTTTGAGAAAAGAAAATTAAATGGCTCAGAGTCGTGTGCAAATATTTCTACATGTACCAAATTAGATAACAATAGAATTGTTGGTTTTGTAAAAGGTCAAAGAGTCAGTTTTCTTGTAGATACAGGTGCTTCAATCAGCTGTGTATCAGTAGAATTTCTTGCAAAACTTAGATTACTCTCGAATATTGTTTACAAGGTTAAGAATGAACAGAAATTCAGAAATGTCAATGGTGAAGTGCTTGATGTTATTGGACAAATAGACTTACCAGTTAAAATACAAGGTCTTATTCTGTATCACACATTCATAGTATTTCCAAACCTTTTCTCACCAGTCATACTGGGTATGGACTTTCTTACAGCAAATCATGCAGAAATTAATGTCAAAGACAAATCTCTTACCTTAAAAGATGGTATGGCTTGCATAGCTATGATTACCAAAACTGAAAAGAATTTGACAGCCAAAACAAACAGTCAGGTTGTTGTGCCAGCAAAAAGCCAATGCATAATTCCTCTACAGCTCAAAAAGTGTGAACCTAGAACCAACTTCATGTTACAACCAGTCGACAAATTAGCACTTAAATACAATATTCTCGGATCTAAATGTGTCATAAATCCAAAGAAAGACTTTATTGTTCCATATCTGTTGATTAATCCCACACAAGAGGCAGTGAAAATCCCTGCTAACACAGTTGTTGCATCACTATGTCCAGTCAGTCAGCTGATTCCATATGACTCACTTGCTGCAGCCCCTGCAGCGCATATGTCAGAAAACCCTAGAAGCCCTTCTCCAGCCAAGGTTGCTGAGACCTTAGGTATTGATTTTTCAGTTTCAGAGCTAACAAGTCAGCAAAAAGAGAAGTTATTGCATTTAATTGGCACACATCGAGATGCTTTTGCAGTCAACAGTAGTGAATTATGTAACCAATCATGTGATATCCACTTTCACCGCATTGAAACAAATAATGCAAGACCAATTACTCAGAGATTTTACAGACAAACACCGAAAGATAGAGAGGAAACCCGCAGACAAATACAGCAGATGCTTAAAGATGATATCATAGAACCTTCAGTTAGCCCATGGTGTTCACCTGTTGTGCTTATTAAGAAGCGTGATGGCAGTTATAGATTTGCATGTGATTACAGGAAATTGAACAAAGTCACAGAGCCTATGATTTTCCCATTGCCACGAATTGATGATATGATTGACTCAATCGGAGAAAGCAAAGCAACTATTTTTTCAAGCTTAGACTTGAGGTCAGGGTTTCATCAGTTGAAACTAGATCCTGAAACAGCTCACAAAACAGCTTTCATAACACCTGAAGGCATCTATCAATACAAGAGGCTACCATTTGGTCTCAAGAATGCTCCAATGAGTTTTCAGATGGTTATGTCACAAGTTTTCCGATCAATGACTTACAAAAACGTTTTGGTATACCTAGATGATTTGTTGTTATATTCAAAAGACTTTGACACTCATTTAAAAGATTTAGATGAAGTTTTCACCAGATTACGTAATGCCAACTTGAAATTGTCTCCTCAGAAATGTACTTTTGCAGCCAAAAGCATCAAATACTTAGGTCATGTGATCAGTAAACATGGCATCACCGTCAATCCAGAGAAAACAAAAGCCTTGTTGACATATCCACAACCGAAAAACATGAAGGATGTTCGTAGTTTCTTAGGCTCATGTAATTATTTCAGAAGATTTATCAAAAATTATGCAGCCAGAGCGGCCCCATTGAATACCTTGTTGAAACAAGACACAAAATTTGAGTGGACTCAAAATTGTCAAAAAGCTTTTGAAGATTTGAAGACAGCCCTTACATCTCCGCCTGTATTGGCATATCCAGATTTCAATAAAAAGTTTTCCTTGTTAACTGATAGCTCAGGATTTGTTATAACAGCCAGATGTACAAGGCAAAATGAAACCAATTGCATATGGTGGTCGTGCCCTTCGAGCACATGAAATGAAATACCCAATTACTCAATTAGAGTGTTTAGCTGTTGTTGAGGCAATCAAATGTTATCATCACTTCCTTGCTCATGGTCATTTTGATGTCTACACTGACCATGCCGCTTTGAAATGGCTTCAAAATACAAAATTATCGACAGGTAGACTTGCACGTTGGTCTCTACTATTGCAAGGATATTCATTTGATATATTTCATAGACCAGGCAAACTAAATCAAGTGGCAGATGCATTGTCCCGCAGACAATACAAACCTGAAGATGAAACAGTGCCAGACAAACCAGAATTTACAGTGGCTAGCATGGTGTCCCATTCCGAAAGTGAATGTAATGTACAAGCCGTGTTTGAGTATAGTCACAATGATGATATTAGTACAGATTTACCAGTAGGTGCTGTGAGTGAAGCACAAAATGCTCATGATTTCAGTGACAAAGTTATTTCAGCAGTAGGAGATGATTTAGAAATGGCACAAAGAACTTCACGAGATTTCAAAGATATTATTCAGTATCTAGAGAAAAGAGAACTCCCTGCAGATAAAACGACTGCAAACAGAGTGATTGCAGAGTCTCAATATTATGTCATTGTCGACAATATCCTTTATCACCTCTATTATCATGGTTCGAGAGGTGTTCCGAAAGGAGAAAGGCTAGTAAGACAACTAGCAGTGCCAGAGAGCTACAGAATACAAGCTTTGGAAGCATATCATGACGCTCTCGCAGGAGGAGGTCATGCAGGTATTGAGAAAACATACCACAATTTACGATTGAAGTATTATTGGCCAAAAATGTACAAAGATGTGTATGAACATGTGCATACATGTCCAGAATGCCAGTCAGCCAAAAGAGATTACAAAGCCAAGCCAGCTCCACTACATCCATTACCAATAGCTGATATATTTACAAGATGGCATATTGATATTTTAGGCCCATTACCTGAAACTGCAGCCAAGGAAAAGTATGTCCTTGTGTTAGTTGATAGCTTTACAAAGTGGGTTGAGGCATATCCCTTGAAAAACCAAACTAGTGCTGAGATTAAAAAGTGACTGTTTGATACTTTTGCAAGGTTTGGTGCACCAGAGTGTATTGTTTCTGACCGTGGTGCAAACTTTCTGTCCAAGATAGTTGCTGCCCTGTGCGAGCTGTTCCAAGTGAAAAGAGTACACACAAGTGCATACCATCCTCAAACTAACTCCTCAGTTGAAAGAATGAATGCAGTGATTGCTCAAGGCATTCGTACATATCTTGACAAGCATCAAGAAAAATGGTCCACTTACTTACCTGGTGTCCTTATGGCGCATAGAGCAGCCCCAGCAACACAATCTACAAAATTTAGCCCATATTTCATGGTATTTGGAAGAGAAATGACATTACCTTTAGATGTTGCATTAAAACCAAAGGAATCTTTAGGCAAAACTGTACAAGAACATCTCAAAGAAATAATCAATAATTTGGAAGAAGCTAGAGAAATTGCAAAAGCAAACATGGAAAAAGCTCAAACTCGCTACAAACATTACTATGACAGAAATGTTAAAACTCCAACCTATGCCCCAGGTGATCAGGTATTAGTTCATAATCCTCATGTTCCAAAGGGAAAAGTGTCTAAACTTTGGAAAAAGTGGACAGGTCCTTATTATGTCACACAAGTAGGACCCAATCATACCTTCAAATTACGCCTCTGTGCTGACAACAGACCCTTGAAAGCTTTAGTGCATGCCAATAGGCTGAAACCCTACTTTGGTAGAGAGTCATTGGATGATCATAATGATGATGCTCAGTCTTTGACTCAGGAAGACACTCCGGTAGCATCCCAAAGCCAGTCTGCAGCGCAAGCAGCACAACCTAAAGACTTGCCACCTGCACAACAAACCCAAGACAGCCAAACTCAACTAAAACAGACAGATCAATGGCATGAAGTTGACAAAATTATTGCATGCAAAAGAAAAGGCAAAGACATGTGGTATAGAATAAAATGGGTTAATACACCTGGAACAGAATGGATAAATGGCCAGGACTTAAATGATATAGCAAAGCAGGAGTTTCATAATACGAGAACTGCCAGTGGTAAACAGAGAAAAAGACCACTGAAGAGACACAAGTTCTTTAAGTGAATACAATTTTCAGTGACGATCCTAGAGAGAATATGCAATTTGTTGATAGGAAGAGATCTTTGTCCCAGTTGCACTTGAAGCTTGATTTCTGCTTAAATAAATTGTCTTAAATTGCGCGCATATTTCATATTTTGGAACTGATGCAGAATCAATCACATGTATGGCAACACCATTGGTACCATGGTAATACAAAGTCAATTATTTCCTATCATTAAAGCAAAAAGTCTAAAGCAGTCTCTCAGGTAAGAAAATGTCACAAACAAAGCACAGATACATAGATGATGTACTGTGAAGAAGTTAAAGAAATGGAACAAAAGAGGTTTCTGCATATATATAAAGCACGAGAAAATGCTGAAATGATGTATAAAGCAAGATAAAATGCTGAAATGATGTAACACAGTGAAGATGGTTCACTTTTCAAAAGGAATAATAGAATTCCACAGTTAGTATACCAGTCCAAGATTGGATTGTAAGGTTTGGAACTGCTAACTAGGTGTGAATTGATGTATACAATGAAATGTGATGCAATGATGCATAGATGACAAGGATACAAATAATTGTGGTTACCACAGTAGAGTGACACAGATGTAATGAGATCATGAGATACTTTATAAAAAAGAGTTATACAATTACAACACTGGGCTGAACAGTTTCTTGCAAAGGTGCTTCTGCAAGCACAATGCTAAGTTATGTAAACTGAAATTGCCAATATTGGAAAGACGAAGTTAACCCATGTTAAGACGTCGAAATACTGTAAATATGATTGTATACCATGGTATTGAATATTGAATATTGAATTTTGAATATTGATGTATTTATTATTGAGTGTTTGAAGACATTGTACGTACAATTATTGATGATATGTAAATTGCTATGAATACATAAAATGGTGCGATGTTTCTTGTGTACTGAGGTGTCATACAATTGCAGTGTAAAATGACAATTTATTGCAAACATAGATTGCTGATAATTTATAACATGTTGTGATGGTTGCTAGACCATTACCATTGCGTATAAATAAGTTTTGTATGTAACTTGCATTTTAACTTTAACATTTTAACTTTAAATGTGTCTATCCTGTATTGCGCTTGATGTTGTGATAATGATGGTAGATTAATAATGGTAGATTGCTATTAATGTTTTATCTTTATATCGCATATTTGTGTATTTATACAAAATCTCTTAACAAAAAAAAAATCAGAGGTATTTTGACATTTACTTTCTTATAGTTTCGAGGACGAAACTTCTTTAACCAGGAGGGATATTATCATATTGTGAGTTTAAGCATTGAGTATAAAGCCAAATTGTAAGTGAAATTGATAACAGAATAAATATAGAAACATGTTGTACTGTAAAGATACTGGACTTGCTGGAGACTTGAGTGTAAAGACATTAGATGAAGCAATTATCATTCATCTCAACCCGGAACTTGTGTTCCGTCAATCGGGACTTTCTGTGTGTGTAACAGGGAATCCCACTGATTCACTGTTACCATATAAAAGCCTGTCTTCCAGCAGGACAGTCAGTTTGATACAGTTTGACAGTTAGATTCAGTTGGATTCAGTTCCACGTTGTGTTGACTACATGTATGTTATGTTGCTCCTTGGAAATATGGATGAACCTTTTTGTATCAACTTTTGGATTAATAAACAACACTTTATTTAACCTCTCACAAGCGAGTGCTGAGTGTCATTTCCCCATATAACACATCTATATCTGACCAGGTCACAAGTATTTGTAAGTCAGCTTCCTTCTCACTCTGGCATCTGGGCAAAATTAGACATCTCTTGGACAAAAATTCTACTGAACGACTTGTTCATGCTTTTATATCTTCACGGCTTGACTATTGTAATAGCCTTCTATTTGGTATCCAAGAATATCAGCTTAGAAAATTACAAACCATTCAAAATTCTGCAGCCGGGTGGGTAGCAAGGGCCAAGGTAGCTGAAAATAATCATGTGACAGTTTGTGACACCTATTTTGTATTCTCTCCACTGGCTGCCTGCAGCATTACGCATACAGTTCAAATTATTGTCTATCATTTTTAAATGTATACACTGGGACTCATCTCCAGTTTATTTGAAAGAACTTTTGTGTCGTAGCACTCTGGTTGCCTATAATTTGCGGAGCGACAATGGCGTATCTTTAAAACGACCATCATCAAAAACTCTGAAAACATATGGAGACCGTGCATTTGCCATCTCTGCACCCTCCCTGTGGAACAGTTCGCCACAGGAGATTAGATGCATAACAGTGTATGAGACTTTCGAAGCCAGGTTGAAGACACATTTATTTAAATCTTACTACTTTTAATTTGATAATTTGTTTTAATAGAGTTTTATCTAATTTCTTATTTTATTTCGGTTTTTAACTACAATTTTACTTAATTTAAACTATTGTATGAATTTTTGTATTATTGTACAGTGCATTGAGATTTGAGGTCGCTATTTTGATGTAATGCACTATAAACAAATAAACATTACAATACGTAGATAGGGATCTACAGTGAGGTTCAATGGATCTGGTCAAACAAAAATGTCTAATCTGGATGTTTATGTTAAATATGTAAAGTTTCTTAATATATATATATATATGTCAAACTGAATTGAATACTTCCACTCATAAGGGCACAATGACGAGTCAACACCAGATTGAAGACACATTTTCCTTGACAAGTGAAGGCCTAGGGCATATTTCACGAAAAGGTGCAAAATAATTTACCACAAGTTACATTAGCACAAGTCTGATAAGGCCAGACATAAATGATTCATAGCTTCTTAGATTTTCTCAGGGTGCTTCTTCTAAGGATTGTTGGCAGGACAAAAAAAAACTGAAATCTAAATCATATTTATTGTGTCAATCCATTAAATAAAATCATGGGTAAACACTGTTTTCTGTTGGATTGGTAGATCAGAGTAACTAAAACTATGGCCTTGTGCTAATGTAACAACGTTAAATGATGGAGGACGGAATTTTTTTTGTGGATCCTACTGCAATATAAATGAAATCACCAGCATGGTTCCACCCCAGGCCTGCTCCTGGGAGACCTGGCTTTCAGTTCAGAAAAAATTTGAGATCTAATCATGTGTTCGTTAACGTAATTTACATAGACAAATTTTGCTAATGTAACACTATGAAGTGGACAGACACGAAATTGCAGTTACATTAGCAATAAAAAAACAGCTACCACACCCAGTCGTTTTTGATTTTGGTGATGTATATAGGCAAATAAGACACGTTTTTCAATAAAGTTTTTGAATTTCATGTTTGAAATTGGCATAAGTAGCAAGAACACAGAAAAATCCCCATGTAAAAGTTGCTAATGTAACCTCAGTGTCCTGTGACGGAATCGAGTTACATTAGCAGTCCTTTTTTATTTTTCATTTTTTTTCAAGTTTTATGATGACCAATACAATTAAAAATGGTTCCAAAATAATTTTCAAAATGTGTTTTATCAATCACATATCACTACTTTTTCCTGAATTGGTTTTAGCAGATTCCACAGAGTGCCAAAGTAAGCACGTCTGATCACCAGTTAGTTTGGTCGTCCAAAATTGTCCTCATGAGGGATAAAAAAAAAGAAGATTTTTTAAATAGCAAATAGCAAC
Source organism: Platynereis dumerilii (assembly GCA_026936325.1). Taxonomy (NCBI): domain Eukaryota; kingdom Metazoa; phylum Annelida; class Polychaeta; order Phyllodocida; family Nereididae; genus Platynereis; species Platynereis dumerilii. The sequence goes on from JAPTHN010000057.1 coordinate 2,206,226, forward strand.
ATATTTGGGGATTATTTTATTGATATTTATTCTTTAGATCTCAGATGTACTTAGTAATAGGTTTACTTGCTTCAGGAAGCAACAGAGAGATAACAAAGGGGTTTGAAAGTTTAAGGTACCCTCTGAGAGCACTTTTCGTGAAATCTGCCCTAGTCAGGACTGGGTCAGTGGGTCAAGACTTAAGGATTACTATGCCCTGGGCGTAGATTTGTAACATGCTGAGGACTCATGCTCTACGACTGCCTCAAGTGATTGTGACATAGGTCATTCTGTAAGGTGATTTTAAAAGAAGTTGCATGAAACGTCCAACAATGCTGTGCTTTTGCGATTAAACATGCTCTAAATATGGTTCAGTTGTCCCAATGTCAGGCAGACATCCTTCTAAATTGTTACAAAGCGTTGATGTATGTGCGTGTTTACGAGGCGTCTCTTCACAAAATGCAAAATTCATATCAGAGTATTTTAAAAGCTGCAATGACACAATGGCCAAAGCCCTATCATAAAAGTTTTATGGATCAAGGGCACACATCTATTAATTAAGTAAAAAGATGGTAATTTGAATGTAAGGTCACCAAGTCAAGCAACTGCAACTTTGCAAATGATTACATTGGGTGTTAACTTCATACAGCAAACTAAAATTTCTCGTATGATCTCATTGATCTGCCATGCCATTTATGTCTTTGTATCTATTCATTTTCTCAGCAAAACCAAGAATGGGCCTTTTGCGGGAGGATCTGCTTCCATTTTTCTTGATGAACCCAATTGATGATCTCCAAAAAAGACTTACTATTTTTTATTGTTGTGCCACTTTTGATAAATATGCAATTACTGGAACTATTTAGTGATTGAAACATGGTAATACCATGGTAATACAGGTATTTTGCACTCTGTTACTAATACTAAGATTTCAAAGAAAGTATAAATCAATGTCCGGAAACCATTCCAAATCAAACATTTCGAAGCCAGTTTGAACTGGTATAATCTTCTTAACATTTAAACTATACCTGACCAAACCTTTACCAGCTCAAAACACCTCATTCACACATCCCACTTCCCTAAGCAGTTCATTTCTCCTTCCTCACCACCTCTCTACTCCAGATGCATCCTAACAGATCATCCACCTCTCTCTTGTTTCTCTAATCCACCCTAAATCCTCTTTGACACTAGAGCTGCATGAGTTTTACCTGTCATTTGACTCATAGATGGCACTGCAGTCCCTCACACCTACTGAGCCTATCTGCCACCTTCAGGACATTTCACACACTACACACAAAACACGGGATCTCACACACCCTGCATCTTCCCAACAACAACAATACATCAATAACATACAGCATTTCTCCTACATCAAACATGCTGCCAAACTTCAAGAAAGACAAACACCACAATCTTATATTTCATTGGAACAATCTGATGCTTAATTATAGCCATCCCCTACCCTTCACATAGATACAAGTTTAGCCTTCATCAAACAATCTGTGCACTTATCAAAAGACATGTGCCAACTTTATTTCCATTATTAACATTCACGCAATTCTATTGCAAAAACAGAACTTACATCAACCATCACTTCATCATTGCCACTACGATGGCTGGGGTAAATTTTCATCAAATACCTAAAATTCTTACATATCTCCAATACCACAAATACCTACATATCTGACGGGACAGATAGACACATACTACACGGAGACTTCATGGCTTCTTATACAGAAAACCCACTTTTGCCAATTCTTTCTCATTCTTTTTTCCACCATGGATAATTCCAGCATTACATTATTTTACAAACTCTTCCCTCTATTATTTATCTACATACACTCAAAATATCATTATTTATAATCCTGCCATTTACAGTGGCTAACTCTAGTTTTAAACATTTGACATAAACTGTCCTTGATGCAGTCATCAATATAAGTAACACACAGTGCTTTGCAATAATTTGTTCACAAAGCATGGTTATTCACTATGCCTCAATTCACTGTGGCCTGTATATCTATTGTGTGCAGTCCCTGATTATTCAGCTGACTTGGACACTTACATTCTGACATATAATATGTGCCCCGTGTTCAGTGTCCAAATGAGCCCCGACATGAGATAAGATTTTTACACCAAAATGCTAATTTCACATGCACCAGTGAGTGTGTTTATCGGGGTAGCAATTCATAGCTGCTTGTTATGATGTATCAAAACGATACAAGAATTTAGAAAGACCCGTTGTTCATGGTTTGTCCAGAGAATGCATGGTTTGAATTGAAGCCCATTTAATTCAGTCTAGTAGTAGGAAAACAAACTTTTTCTCACCGTACGTCTGAATCACCATATCATATAACTTGCCTGGAACCAAGAAAACACCAACGTCCCATTTTTCCTCGTGTCCCAATGTGCCCCAGTTCCCACTGCCCAGCGATTGCAAGCCAAATGCACTAAAAATGAGACCGCTGTTATATGTTACAGGTGTTTTCATTACCATGCGATTCTTGTCATTCACACTTGGCTGTGAGGAATCAATGCTAAACCAGCACTTACTATGTTTAATAAATCAAATGTGTGACGTTCTGTTGTTTCTAAACCAATCAAATTAACTGAAAATGGCATGTATTTGGTGGCTCAAGAACTTAAGAATCGCGTACTAATGAAATCACCTGTAACCATTCTTTGGACATCTTACCAGTGTTGCTCTCCAAAGCTGTGTAGGAGCTGCTGCAATAACAATGGCTTGGCAACCACAATAGTGGAGCAGATTTCCACATTTTTTCTTGCCCATTTTCTTCCTAATGAATGGATTTGTGTCTTGCATGAGGAGAAAACGAGGAAATGGGGCAACCCCCGGTGGTCAATTTGGCGAGAAATTGGGCCAATTCTCCTTTGTGAGTAAGCCACTATGTCACTATGTAAGGGGTACTTGAGTCTAATGTCATTACAGCACAGATTTTTCATTGAGCGTGTCAAGGTTGCTTTCTTGTAAAATGTTGGAGTAAGTACAATTTATCAAATATCAAGAGAGTCACTGCTTTTACCTATAGGAGTCATTTATCAGACTATTCCTTTAAAACCTGGTAGTGTATGCTGAAAAAAAAATTGCTTAATTTCTTAGAACACCCTTAATATCCCAGAACACTTTTTGAATAGATGGTTGGAAAGTTGTAATTCTGCATTTAAAGAATGAATTTAAATGTATGTGTAAGGAACTTCACATCATTTCTTGCAGTAAATAATAATGATGTATGTCAACCACAATCAATTGCAAAATATCTCAAGCAGCAAATTATCAAATGGTTTTTCTCTTTTCGGCACATTACTTCTCAGGCAAAATCCTACTGCTGTTGATATTTAGTGACAATATTCTGACATTTTTGTTGCGATTGAAACACTTTTATGTCTGCCTCCAGCCCTCGACACTTCATAGCTTAAAATGTCTGTTGGAATCAAATCATGAGGAAATTGGTTTTACATGTTTGATGCAGGAACTATCAAAGAGATGTCACCATAACACCTATTAGTTTTCTTTGACACACAGGGCCGATTTCACCAACATGGTATTAACAGTTAGTCCTGGTCTTAACTCCTTTAAACCTGGTTTAACTAAGTCCCTTTCACCAAGAGTGTGCTAAGCATGTAAACCTGTCAAGGTTCAGTGAATCATACTTATTGTGTACCAAACTGAAGGATCAGCAATCTCAAACAGATTTGGTGTGAAGAAGTGATTAGGCCAATTAAAACAGAACATAAGTTTTTCATGAGTTGGCATGGCAGATCAGTATTTTTGGCCTTTTTTAGTAGGGGGAACGGGGGCACATTGGGACGCGGGGCACTGTGGGACGGTGGGGTTTTCTTGGATCCTGGAAAGGTATATGATATGGTAGTGCAATCATGTCTTGTAATTTCATATCCTGATGTTTCCATGGTTTTATAGACAAATTACAGCCACATGCAGAAGTATGGCGAGCAAAAGTTTGTTTTCCTATTACAAAAGTAAATATGGACGGGTTCAATTAGAATCATTCTGTGGACAAACCATGAACAATGAGGCTTTCTTAGTGCTAGTATGAATTTCATGTATCGTAACAAACAGTTATGAATTGCTGTCCTGATAAACACACTCACTGGTGTCCGAGAAATTAGCGTTTTGGCGTAAAAGTCATATCGGCGCTCATTGGGACAGTGAATTTGGGGAACATTGGGATGCACTTGATATGGCAGAATCAACTGAATGACCTGGGTCTGCACACAATAGGTATTCAGGCCACAGTGAATAGAGGCATAGTGAATTACCATGCTCTGTGAACAAATTTGTCGCAAAGCACTGTGAGTTACTTACATAGATGTCCACACCCAGGACAGTTTATGTTACATGTTTAAAACTGTTTAAAGTTATGAACTATTGGCATTACAAAGTGTTAATGCGCTCTATATTGTCTTACGCACTACTTATATTTGATATCTATTGCACATGGAGTATTAAAATGATTTTTTGATTGATGTCCCAATGTGCCCCGGCTGTTGCTGTCAGTACCCGTACAGAAACATTGTTATGGTTGTTTTGGGAAATTACGTTTTTGCCTCCCTATGTTTTTGCCTCGTGGTGTTCGGCTGTGTCAAACATAGTCTTTGGAGCAAAAAACCGCTGAAAATGACCAAAAATCAGACGCCTTTGGAAAAATCATCTTTGATGGCTCCATTAACAAGATATTTGGTTATTATCCGTTAAAGTCATTCAGTTAGTAGCAAAAAATTACAATTATATGATATATGACATAAATAAATCCACTTTTTTCTCAATTTTGATTTTCTCAAAATAGTCTAATAGATAATGAAAGATAATATATTTGACATTTTCAATACTTATAAAAACCCTGGATGCAGGTTTACTTAGTTTGTATTACCATGGCCAAACGCATGAATCAGAGCAAAATTTCTGATGTGTTGGAGAGGACATTTTTTGATATCATGAATTTTAATTTCTAAGAAAATGTATGAACATGGCCTGGATATCTTTTTAACTTTTATTTGTCACATACTTGTAAAGGCACATGATTGAGCAAAAGATAAACAAATAGCTCATTTTTCCTACAAAACAGTCAGTGTTTTTTCTTTGGGTTGGAGAGGACATGCTTTTTTTGACATCACATTCAAGCCTCACATTCTGAAAACCAATTATGGTTGGGGAAACAAATGTTTCTGTTTTACCTTGAGATAAGTCTCAAGCTTCAAAATTAACACAAACAGCATACACATTCTTTGATACTTACTCATAAGAGCATATAAAGCAACTGATGGTCCATCGAAAACAAAATTTTTGACATCTGCCATTTTTTACATTTTAGGACCCAAGTCATGTACTATATAACTTATTCACATGAAACCTGTTGCGTTTTATACCCAAGCCGTAGGTCCAGAAAGGTATCATTAACATGAATCACAACTGATTGAATATTTTTTTCTGTTCATCCATGAAATTGGCAAAAAAGTCTGTGAGACATAAATATGTGTCAAAATTTGTCCTAAATTCCTTACAGCTTCAAAACAAAGCATTGCAGAAGAGTAAAATATGGTGCATATATATAACATTGTAGGACAAGATTGCCACTGCCCGAAATTTCGATATATCTATCATACTTTTCTCATAATAATTGCATAAACATGAAAAATCGGCTGAGTGCAAATACTGTAAAACTGCCCAATTATTGGTTGGGTGATAGAATGGTTTGTAGGTAGGTAGGTAGGTAGGTATATTTTATTTTATGTCGTTTTCAATCAAACAGAAAGAACTCAAATTTGTTATGTTTTTTTGCTGATACACAACTAAAAAAAACAGAGGATAAGACATAGAGTCTCTGAGTCTGTCATATATATATAATTAAAATAATGTGAGAGAGTTTCATATTTCCTTTGTGACTTTTCAATTATTTAATTCACTTTTCAAATGTAACTTTCCAAAATGAAATAAAGTAAGGCTTACACAGTTGAACTTCACCTATACTGTGCTGACAACTTCTGACACATTCTTTATAGTTCAATTATACAACCTGTCTTTTTCATGAATGTTTGTTTTGTAGCAGTCATGAGGACATTGGAGAGAAAATCTATTGTATCAGGTACAATTAAACCATTGCTATTAAACAATCATGCATATAAGCTGACTTCGAACATTGTTTTCATTTCGATTCCCATTTGGAGGTAAGATTTGGAAATAAAATGTGATTTAATTGATTACAGTTCGATGATTTTGCTCTCATTCAAATTTTGTTCTTGGAAACAACTTAATATCATAGATTCCTGCTAGAATATCACCATAAGGATGTCTCAATTAGGTTTGAGGAGGATCATTACAGAGAGGACTAAATATATTTTATTTGAATTGAGAAGCAATCACAAATCACCAGCAGCAATTTTTTCTTTTAATTTAAGAATCGTGCCTCTAAGTTATACATGCAAGGCTTGCAAGCGAAGGCCTGATGGATTTCTTCGGAGAATCTGAGAGTTCCTTAAATAGGAAACTTGTGCAGTCACACATTAACAAGTGTTTGTGGCTACTTGGTGTTAGCTGAGACTGACGAAGCATTCTAATTTAATAGAGTAGATGTAGTTGAGAAGTTGCTGGCTATCTCAAAGAAGTGAGAGTGTGAGGTTAAGCCAGTGGCGTCCCTATGGGGGGCAAGGGGGCATGTGCCCCCCATATTGGACCTGTGCCCCCCACCCAGGTGCCCCCCATATGTACTTTCCAACTCTGGCTAAAATATAGGCCTACAATTAATTTAGTGGGTGCCCCTTAGGGTAGGTTGATTTTGCAAAAATTTCTGAATTTCTATCTTGGACAAATTGGGATGGTGACATTTTCATGTCAAAAGGCCATATCCAAAATTTCAGGTCTCTAACTCTTATACTTTTTTGAGGAAATCCATTTAAAGTTTTGAGTTTTTAGACATTTTTCTCTAGGTTTGCCGATTCGCGGTATTAAATAACTTTGTCACTTTAAGAAAAACTGGTATGGTTGGACTGGGCTCAATGAGACCTTCATTTCGAATACCAACATCACTGGTCTAGGACAAATGTTAAGGCGCAAGTAACTTCACAATCTGATAACTTATAATTTTTTTGCTTGACTTGCCAATCAAAGTATGACTGTAGGTGTAAATTTAACTCCATTGGCTGTTGAGATATCTGGCAATATTAGTCATCTTTGGTAAAGCACCTAGACCTATAATATAGTTACCTTTGTCAATTCAATGATTGTCACAGGTATCCTGAATAGAACCACAGAAATTAAGAACTTGTAAATAATAATTGACCACGAGTATCAGGCATTAGATTTTGTCAGTGAGTCATTTCAAAATCAGATTCAGTATTATAATGTCCTAAAAAAATTAGAAAGAAATGGAAGCCAGGGCATCATTCTAACCAAGAAAGAAGTTCAAATAGAACAACCACCTGATTGGATATTATATGTTTCTGTACTGGTGTGCGGAAGTTGTAACATGAAACTTCCCTGCTTTGACCAATAAGGTACTATAAATATTATTTAATCACTTCTTTACAGTTTTTACAGTTTCTATAATGGAACTAACATGATAGATTATTAGACAGCTCTTTATGTCATCACTGGAGCCTTACAGAACACATCATGCCTTTTGGATTGGGAATATTACATTTCAAAAATAATATCAATGCTCAAAAAGAGAGAGAAAAAACGCAATTTGCTTTTTTTGTGTGCATTGCCACATAAAGGCCTACATCTCAGATTTTAAAAAAGCTTTATGCTTGATGTTGGCTGTTAACTTGTTTGCATCAATACCACATTGAAATTTTATTTCTGAGGTTTTATTGTTAAAAATTAAGCTGTGCAGCTCGAAAACTCGGCGAAGTTTCATATAGGTTTGCCAAATGAAACTGTTACTCCCCCATACCTCAGATATGGCTCATTGTAAGGCCTCCAATGCTTGTGAAAGTGTAATCCAGTAGACTGACATAGGGTTGAATATAACCCGGACTAGTAAAAAACTTTTTTCAAGTAATTTCCTGTTTATTACTGCTTTGAATCATCAGATCTGACTTTCTTTCTCAAAATTGTGAAATTTTATAAGAAGTGCAGATGAAAAATTATCGGAAACCCTTCATGTTTGTATTCAAATTGTAGGTCTTTTTGAGATCTTTTCAAATATGTAGGTTGTATTACTGTATGATGAGAAATGACAAAGTTATACGAAACCGCGAGTTTGCGAAACAACCGATAAATGTTCAAAATGTCAAAAATTCAATGTCTTTTCCTCAAAAAAGTTTTCAAGTTAGAGACCTCAAATTTTGGATATCGCCTTCTGATATGAAAATCTCACTATCTCAATTTGTCCAATGGTGAAGTTCCGAAATCAACCTACCCTAGTCCCCCTCCCCTAGAGAATCGCGATCGTAATATTTGACGTTTCAGCAAAACGATATAATTTTCTACCATGCAAGCATGCAGTAATCAGATGAGGAAAGATTAGACATGAAATAATCAAAATTGGAAAGATCAGACAAGAAATAATCAGACAAAAACTGATTTGACAGAAAATTTTGTGTCTTATCTTTCCTTGCATTTATGTCTTATTATTACTTGTCTGATCTTCTCTTGTCTGATATTCCTTGCCTGATTAGTGATGATGGCTAGTCTGATAATTCCTTGTCTGATTATTACTTGTCTGATCTTCTCTTGTTTGACATTTGCTTGTCTGATTATTGCTTGTCTGATCTTCTCTTGCCTCATTTTTCCTTGTCTGATTATTTCTCGTTTGTTCTCCTCTTGTCTGATTTTTCCTTGTCTGATTATTGCTTGTTTGATTATTGCTTGTCTGAGTATTCCATGTCCAATCTTCTCTTGTCTTCTCTTATCTGATCTTCTCTTTTCTGATTTTTTCTTGTCTGATTATTGCTTGTCTGATCCTGTCTTGTCTGATTTTTTCTTGTCTGATTATTGCTTGTGTGATCTTCTCTTTTCTGATTTTTTCTTGTCTGATTATTTCTTGTCTGATCTTCTCTAGTCTTATCTTTCCTAGTCTGATTATTGATTGTTGGATCTTCTCTTGTCTGATTTTCCCTTGTCTGATCACTGCTTGTCTGACCTTCTCTTGTTTGATTTTTTCTTGTCTGATCTTCTCTTGTCTGAATTTTCCTTGTCTGATTAATGGTTGTCTGATCTTCTCTTCTCAGACTCTTGTCTGTTTTTTCCTGGTCTGATTCCCAGTGGGCACACGACGTAATCCCCGACGTTGCTAATTGGTGGAGGGCTGGTTTGTTGGTCACGTAGATATGTATGGTAGAGATTATGTCGCCCAAGCGTGAACACGACGTCGGGTTTTTTTATAACATTGCCACAACGTCGCAAGCTGACGTTGAATGCCTCACAATGTTATAAAATGTCGCCACAACGTTGCATGCTAACGTCATATCTTTGACGTTGCTTCACAACGTTGAGACAACATAATTTCAACCATACAATTCTACGTCATTTGACGAAAAGTGTGACGTCGTTGCAACGTTGCTGCAACTTCGATGTGCCCTTGGGGTTATTACTTGACTGATCTTCTCTCATCTGATTTTTCCCTGTCTGATAACTAATTGTCAGATTGCTAATTGTCTGATCTATCTATTATTTTCTCGCCTGATTTTCCCTAGTCGGAATATTGCTTGTCTAGTCGTTCCTTGTTTGATTATTGCATGTCTGACTACGGCATATGATTATTGCCTGTCTGTGTATTTCTTGTCTAATTGCTTGTATGATCTTTGCTTGTCTGATTGTTGCTTGTCTGATCTGATCTGATCTGTTCAGGTCTGATTATGGCTTTTCCTGTCATATCTTGTCGGATCAGTCCCTACAGGTCTTATCATCTATTGTCTGATTCTAGTCCTTTCTTGACTGATCAACACTATAAAGTTACAGTGCCGCCTGTAAATAAGTGAAACGCATGATATTGTGCTATTGCATAAATGCTAAACATCCTCAACCAAACTGCTTATGGAAAACATATTTGGTCATAGAGCCCAATATGTGAGGCATGTGGGATAACAATGGTAGCCAACGTTCTTTGCTGTAGTCGGAGTCAGGTGCGGGTCAATATCTTTGATAAGTAAGTGAAACACAGGCCCAATGTTATTTCAATAGGAAGGGTAGTTCACTTACTTATCAAAGACTTTGACCCATACGTAACTTCAACTTCAGCAAAGAAAATTGGCAGCCATTATTATTCCACATGCCTCACTTATCGTCCTTTATGACCTAATATGTTTTCCTCTCATCGGATGAGGATGTTTAGCATTGATGCGATGGCACCATTTCATGCATTTCACTTACTTACAGGCGGCACTGCAGCTATAGTATGTCAAATTAGATATATCTCATGAGGAATCAAGCACAAAGTGGCACAATGAGGGCAAATTTACAAATTTTCTCAGCTGAAGTCTTCCTATCAAACAACACATAAACTGATGATGTCATGCACATCTTATGCAAATGAGCATTGAGCAGTGTCCATCCCTCTAGGTTGTTGAATACAATATAAGTTTGCAGCAAAGAAAATATACTACTAAGCAGATATTTTTACTCTTGATCTCAGATGGAAACTAAAAAAGTAGGTCAAGTGGCAAAACTTGCCCCGGTAGCAGGGTGAGTTGTGCCACATGATGGGGAAGTTTATTCCAAGAAAACCTAGCACTTCAATCGATCACTTTGTCCTATGTTTGGTATATGATCGATCCAATAATGATACCTTTTAATATTAATGACCCATTTGAAAGGAAAATGCCAATGCATTTTTTAAAACATGGACATAAAATACAGACAAGAATATGTTTATTTGTGTATCAAGTTTACAAGTTTCTCCTTCAGTCAAGTTTTCTTTCTTGTTGAATATGTTATGTTATATTAAACAAACTCTACAAAGTACTATTACATGTCTATGTATATTATATATTTCAGCTTTGGAAAGATTTCCTTGTGTGAAAATGTTCAGTTAGATCTTTTTCACCACTGAAAGATTTCCAGAAGTTGTACGAGGTGGGAAAATTTATATTAGGCTTACGGTGAAAGTTTTACAGTTTCATACCATTGCTAAAAAACAAGGAAGTTAATTGTTATCATATTATCATTAAAGATAATTATGAAAATAATTTAGATTTTATCAACATCCCGGTGAGACATTTTGACGTTTAGTTTACGCCTAGTCCTCAATTGATATAATCCTGTATAGTATTTGTTGTAAATCTACTCAAATATTCCGTCATAGAACACAGCGTCAATACTATGGCTCAAGGGTTTGTCATCAAACTTTCTTCTTTTGCAACTTTCATCTTATTTCTCGGTAAGTGAGAACTCATTCAGCAATTTTTTTGCCATCAGACAACTTATATTGTCAGCATAAATGTGTATAAGTAGGAGGACAGGAGGGGGGAACAATTGCCCCATTAGTATCTGGAAGCATTATAAGCACACATTAAATTCGAGCTGAGGGTCAGAAAATTTAACCCAGAGAATCCAAACCAGATGATTGACTAACAGATAGTAATTTATCAAAGCATTACGCCACGAGCTCCAAGCGTTTAGCATCAATACGTGTAAAAACTATCCCAACAGAAATACCGTGAGCTGCATGTTGCAGCAGCTGGAATGGCCACCTCTCTAGGAACGGAGACAACATGCCCGTCTCACAATGATGTACAAGATCACCAACAATCATGTCGACACACCAAAACTCTTTCATCCGAAGAACCATCAGAGAATGGAACAAGCTCCCAGAGAGCACTACAACGGCCTCCACAATAGATAACTTCAAAAATAGACTCTGTAAATACCAGCACACAAACTTTATATAAGCCCCCGCACATTGGATTTTAACTGAACTACGAGAGATTTCAGATGCAACGCACCACAGAGGATGTAACATGCACACTCATCTGCACTCGGACCTGGTCAAGTAGTCATCAACTCCATGATGTTGTCTGAGTACCTACGAAGAAGAAGAAGCTCAAGGATCTATTTTGGCCCTTTTCAATTTCTGACTCCCAACCTTGGCCCAGAGGAACTGAGCAGATCCTCCATAACTCTTTGCTTCACTTCATCCAGGTGTAAATCGGTACTTGGCTATAGGCAGTGATGGCGATTGTAGAGTGACTTAGCATTGTGTGCGCTTGATATGGCTGCCTGGCTGTATACTCCCCGGGAAGTTGAGAAAGGCTCAGGCTTGAACCGGCCTGCCAAGGGTGTAATTGTAAAGTCTGTTGAGACTGATTTTGTCGGTGTAAACTGTAATGGACTATAAAAAATTCTACATTTGCATTAACATTTGCAGCAGCAAATAGATTGTGAGCAGTTATTACAAATTCTTTGCTTCTGTTTTACAGATGGAACTGAATCATCTGTGACTGTTGAGAAAGGAGGAAGAGCCGTCTTGAGATGTCTTCATCCTGAAAATAGAAATGAAACAAATGCCAGTTTCAAATGGTACAAAGCGGCAGAGGGTGGTAGTGTAATTGCGAAGTATGTAAAGTCAGAAAACCACGAAAAATCAGTTCTTGACTTGGCAGGAAGGACTGTCGGTCGAACATCTAGTGTATTGGTGATCCCTAAAACGAGAGTCACAGATGACCATTACTACACATGCATATTTACTACAGCTAGTGGAAGAATCTGGTACATGGATACTAAACTGACCATTACAGGTAAAAAATATTTTTGGTCTTTATACGAGGGTTGTTTGAAAAGTTCTATCAAGGAGTAAAGCTAGATCAACGAAACTTGGCATGTATTTATTTGAACTCTTCTGATGACTAACTGCCTAGCCTTTTCTCAAAATTACCTGCCACACTCTAAAAATTTTCAGACAAAATTGGTTTTTTAGATTCAAAATGGTTTTTTGAAAAACCAAATTTCAATGCAAAAAACCAACATGGATTTTTTTAACATTCGACATTTTTTAGAGTGCACACCTGACTGAACTTATGGTGTCCATTCCAACCAGAGAATGACTTAAAAAATGTCAAAATTCTTCAAAATTTTGGAAATGCATTCCAGAAAGCTGAATTCTGTTCTGTGAAGATTTCATAATTCTGCAGAGAAAATAATTGTCCATATGAAAAAAAAAGTGAACTTTCTATAGGCAATGAATCTGTCACACGACTCACACGTTTATGGGTAATGAAAATCATTGGAATTTAATTTAATATGCCAGATATTGGGACTGACATCACTGACAGCCAGCAAGAGCTTTGCTTGTAAGCATTTTTTATTTGTTGACTGTAATGGTGTCAGATCGCAATATTCAGGGGTGCCGGATTGAAACAAGGGCGGCAGGGGTGGTCAGTCGAGCAAGGGCAAATCTATTTCCCGCGACAAAAATTTTATGTAACGTCAATAATAATTTTTAGTACATACTGTCAGATATTTGCCTAAATTCATAGTAAATTGAGGCCTAATAATGTTTTTTCTTCGAGATAAAAAGGGCAACATTGCTCCCCTTACCCCTCCTGGCCAAGGGCAGGAGGGGCAATTAAGAAGGCGATGCTTGATTTTGGAATGAATATTCGGGGACTTTGCATGCTTGAAATAAATAATTACGGCCACCATTACCATGAAATAAATAATTTCCCACCGAGGAAAACTCCAAGGCCCCCCCTCTGATTATTAAATGGTTGCCCCCTTAGTAATCGAACTGAATTGTAACATTTTCCAGTCACTCCTTCACCGCGAGACATCAGGATATTTGACAGTGGACCAGTAGAAGAAGGAAAATCAATCACGTTTGTGTGCCATGCTTCAGAAGTAAAACCACTTCCACAAGAAATATACTTCAAGTTCACCGACAATCATAGTCGATTGATGACAGATTTCAAAAATACTACAAATGCGGATGACTTGACATCAGGTGTGTCTGCTTGTTACACATTCACTGCCAATCGAACCCATCAGGGGAAGAAACTGCAATGTGTGTTCGTAACTTCAACTGGCAAATCTATCACATCCATTGAAGAACAAGAGATAAAAGTCTTGTGTAAGTACTGCTACATTTTGTGACTTCAATCTCACTTTATTTTATGTCATTGATGAAATTTAAATTACAAAACACCAAAGCTACTGCACTTATCTTTACCACACTGATTATTCATTTTTGTCTGCACTGTAAAATGCTGCAGAATGAAATTTTGATTCTTGGTGTGGAGATTGTTTTGCCCATGGATCAAAATTTGGTATTGAATGCTATAGTTTGCCAAATAAATAATTTTTATCATAATTATGTGAATCATGATATCGTACTCTATGCATTATCCTGCTATCAGGCATTATAATTCAGAAGAGAAGAAGAGTAGAAGAAGAATATGATGTGTTAAAGAAGAAAGGCAAGTAGGAAGAATGGAAGATGAAGAAGAAAAAGTCACGAAAAAGAGGAGATACTAGTGGGTATGACAGAAGAGAAACACCATTAAAGGCAGATGAAAACTATGAAGACGAGAGATGGGGAAGTTGGATGAAAATAGAAGAGGAACAGAAACATGAAGAAAAAAGGGAAAGGGGAAGAAGTGAAGCAGGATGAAGAAGGGGTGGCAGAAGAAAGGGAGGAAGAAGAAGGGGAATGCGAAGAAGGGGAAGATGAAGACGGTGAAGATGAAGAAGGGGAAGATGAAGAAGGGGAAGATATGAAGCATTGTTGGCAGAAGAAAGGGAATATGAAGAAGGGGAATATGAAGAAAGGGAATATGAAGAAGGGGTGGAAGAAGAAGGGGAGGAGGAAGAAGGGGTGGAAGAAGAAAGGGAGGAGGAAGAAGGGATGGAAGAAGAAAGGGAGGAGGAAGAAGGGGGGATAGGAAGAAGGGGAAGATGAAGAAGGGGAATGTGAAGAAGGGGAATGTGAAGAAGGGAAGATGAAGAAGGGGAAGATGAAGAAGGGGAAGATGAAGAAGGGGAATGTGAAGAAGGGGAAGATGAAGAAGGGGAAGATGAAGCATTGGTGGCAGAAGAAAGGGAAGAAGAAGAAGGGGAATATGAAGAAGGGGAAGATGAAGAAGGGGAATGTGAAGAAGGGGAAGATGAAGAAGGGGAAGATGAAGAAAGGGAGGAGGAAGCATTGATTGAAGAAGAAAGGGAGGAGGAAGAAGGGAGAATATGAAGAAGGGGAAGATGAAGAAGGGGAATGTGAAGAAGGGGAAGATGAAGAAGGGGAAGATGAAGGAGGGGAAGATGAAGAAGGGGTGGAAGAAGAAAGTGAGGAGGAAGCATTGATGGCAGAAGAAAGGGAGGAGGAAGAAAAGGGAATATGAAGAAGGGGTGGAAGAAGAAGGGGAAGAAGAGGGATAAGAAAAGGAGGAATAAGAAGGGGAGGAGCAGAGAAGGAAGAAAAAGAGTGATAAGAAGAGGGAGGAGAAGTATAAGACGAGAAAATGCTTGATACTTGGCTTGATGAAGAGTGTGCTTTTTTGCTGGTGTTTCACAAGTACTCATACACAGAAAATGTATGAAACACAGATGAAAACTCTCATTTCAACAGTCTAAGTCAATCACAGTTAGGAGATCAATTGTTCAGATTGTCATGGTCAACCATCTGGAACCCCATATATATGTCGTTTGTTTGTTTGTTTGTGTTTTACGCCTCTGCAGCACCTCAGTGGGCTATATCAAGGCAGGCGACCGCTGTATGATGATGAGATGAGAAGTGAGTCTGGCACATACCCTATTACTTCAGGGATGCCCAGGGTCTTTCAATTGCCCCAGCATAGAACACTGGATACAACCTGCCTCCATTTAAAGTCCCATGGGCTAGGACTAAAGTGAGTTCGCGGGCTGAGCCTAAATATATGTCATTCTTCTGTATGGAGTGATGATATACCTGATCACAACCTATGAAAGTTTCAGGTAAAAATGAGATATTTCTTACCATCTATAGGGTCTACAATTAAGAAATCGCCTGTGAAATGTTTATGAGTTGACTCATTTTTATTGCAGATCAACCAACTGGGACGCCAATGATTCTGGCCATTGAAGAATCTGTTCCAATCGACAAAACAATTACAATGGCTTGCGACACCAAAGG
Organism: Platynereis dumerilii; assembly: GCA_026936325.1. Classification (NCBI taxonomy): domain Eukaryota; kingdom Metazoa; phylum Annelida; class Polychaeta; order Phyllodocida; family Nereididae; genus Platynereis; species Platynereis dumerilii. The sequence goes on from JAPTHN010000057.1 coordinate 2,222,275, forward strand.
GGTTGATGGATATATTTCTTGGTATCAATGGCAGTTTGTCAATGGGTCCATAATCAGAAATACTACAAAAGGCGTCTTTGAGTACAAGGCTACATCGGTTGGGAGAGTCAAACTCATTTGCATTTCTGGAAATCGCTTCGGACATACCAACAAGTCAGAACCCCTGGAAGTTGAAATACTGAATGAAGGTAAATCAGCATGGAGTAGTAAGCTTGAGAGACCAAGAATAGTAATATTTCCAAAAGGCATGTTCTTCTTACAGATTATTTAATATTTGTAGACACAAAGGACTGAATGTGCATATTTTTCTGAGACATGTTATCCGATGGGGAAAACTGATGTCATAATCTTTTTGATGTCACTTTTCCTCATAGAATACATGTCCCAGAAAAAAATTTACATTCAATCCACTTGTCTGCAAATATGAAATCATCTGTTACTTAGACCAGACATTTCCCTTTTATATTCACTTTTGACCTCTTAGTAAAATTATGAATTATTACTAATAAGTGGATGATAAAGACAACAGATTAAACATTTTATTGTTTTATTTATTGGTTAAATGTTATCTTTTTAGACAATTTGGTTATTAATATTTAGGGAAGCTTAATAAAATTGCAACATTTTTTTAATGAACATTGAAACATACCCTTACTGAATATCATGGTGATCTTCTATTTGCAATCATAAATTATGATCAATGTTTTCCAACCATTATGCTTGCGAAAAGAATATCTTTATAGTTTCAAGAAACTTCACTGATTTTTTCGAATATTTCAAGCAAATCCAGGTTAGAAACAACTTTATAGTGCTGTGTCACTTTTAGAAAAGTACTTGTGGCAACAATGTGGCGAAATGGTTGCTACACAACCCATTGGGCGTCTGGCCTCACCTATACCAGATTTTATGAACTGTTATCACAGGTTGTTAACTCTTATGACTTGTCTTCTAACTGGGATACTGGCAAAAAATTTTGTCATGTTGTAACATGAGTTCAGTTAATTAAAACTAGTTATCTAACTCACATTTCAGCATTGACACAATATCAGTAAAATAACTTAACCACTCCTGGAGAACCCATGTTAAGCGTTGATACAATCCGGTACTGATGTCTGTCTAATGTCAAGTGAAGTCAGATGCCCACCAGGAATTTAGCTATCCTGCTATTCATTAAAATTGTTCTACAACTACAAAAAGCTCCAAAACAACTGTATGCATGTAGCATAGGCCTACATGTGTAGATACATGTATGAATGCATATATCCAAAGCAGTAAATTGACATGACACATGTAAAAGGGAAACTATTGAAAGCATCCCAGATCAGGAAGTTTAAAATTTGACTTAAGGTCAACCTTCGAGCACTAAGAACTCAATGATGTCAAAACAGCCAGATAAATATTCTCGGTCTAATGGATTTATGAAAGCTGGAGAGAGGAGATGTAGAGTGAGAAAGTTAGCTTTTTACGCCCCATCAGCACCGGTATGCGCTATTTAGAGGCAGCATGGAGATGTAGAGACTCCAAATTGTATAAGGAAATGGCAATAGAATAATATTATGTCTAATCTTGTAAAACAGAAAGAATACAATTGACAAAAATATGTATTCCCAAATTGCCTTAGAACCAAGTTTAGGTCTCAGAAAGTCAAATCTGACATAATAATATGCCCCTATGGTCCAAGAAGTTATGACAAATTCACATTGGACGAGCTTACACTAGCTTATAAAGCAGATTTTCTGTACTATTTTCATTCCACCTCTCATTGCAGGCAAACCAGACCCAAATATTACAGTTGTCATTCTTGGGTCATTACTGGGCATATTCGTGTGTGCCACGATTACCCTGGCAATCTGTTTGATCTGCAACCGTCAGAAGGACACCGGTCGGAGAGACACCAAGCAGACATCTTCTAACCAGTCAACAACTCGCGATTCTCACCATTATTGTGAAATTGAAGTACGACAAAAAACACCAGTGGCGACACATCCAGCATCAGCTGCTGGCAATGATGCAGAAGAAGCACAAATCTATGAAAACTTTTAGGCCACTAAATCGCCTCCCACCTACCTTGGGATGAAGTAAATCTGGTGTAATGTTACAGCGGTATCTACAATCCCAAGGTACACAAAAGGTACATGTAAATGTGACAGAACACCCTAATGGTGGAGGGCTCGTTAGTTTTCATGTAGGAATTATGTTGCCACAATGTTGTGAGTTTTTCACAATGTTGTGAAAACGTTGCCACCACGTTGCATGCTAACTTCATATCTTGACATTGCCTCGCAATGTTGTGACAACATTAATTCTACCATATTATATACGACTTTGCAACATTATCACAACATTGCCACAACATTATTGCAATGTAGATGTATCTTTCAGGCTACTGCATTCTTCAGTGCAAGTGACTAAAATAAAAGATTTTTTCTTTTTACAATGTGCTTTATTTGGGCAACTTTTGCTATTGCACCATTATGCTGTCTTATGGTATAATCATGTTACTTAGTTCATATTCACATTATGAAATATGAAAATTACCCTGGTGTTTTTTCTATAACTTATCCACATTTTATCAAAGTACTTCTATATCTTTTTTGTGGGTAACGATACTTTGATTCTCTTATACATGAAATGTGTCAATTTGTTTGCGTGCAATGTGATAATTAAATATATATTGTGTGAATCAAGAAACAATTTTAAAAGTTACAAGATTGTCATGTTATGTTTTTTTCAATTGTTTCTGGTAATAATATATCACTATATATTTCTATGTATAAAAAAATGTATCTATCCATCTGTATATTCTAGATTATTACATTCTTGACTCATATCCTGAATAAAACATTAAAAGTTATTCTAATGTCATATATGATATATCAAAAGCTGTATATGTATGAATTTTTTTGTTGTCGAATGGTTCTGGTTTTGTTGTGAGAAATGATACTTTGATTCTCTTGTAAAGTTTAACACATGCTGTCTATTGTAATATGTGTACCTATTTATAACTCATTGCTGGTCCACACAGTTTCAAGATGAACAGTCAACTTGGTCTTGTGATATCAATAGCTAAAAAATATTTTCGTGCTACGTTTGTGTCAGTTGTTGTTTTATCAGCCCTTTCAGCATGTATCATATAACAATTTTTCCAACTGAAAGAGCTCTTATGTGTGAATCTTGAAACGAGATAAGTGTTACATGTCAGATTAACTGTATTTTGCACTATCTCTCTTTTTTGTAGAAATTTGTTGGATGGATTGAGATCAGATCAAGCTGATCTTTTGAAACTGGACAACTTTCTCTCTTTTCATCCCTGTAAAAATGTTGTCATGTTTTGTTTACAATAATACAAATTTACATGTACCATTACCTTCCGCAATTTGAATAAAGTTTCAAGATCTTCAAATTTCCTTATAATTGTTATAATTCAAATCACAGCATGTCGTCATTCGTCGGGTGGCCAAAAAAAATGACTAAAACAATAATGTGACAGGACGGGTGATTGTGGCTTTACGTTCTGTATTTATGCACTTGGAAGGCTAATTAGGACAGGAGGAGGACATGTAAATGAAGTGGTGGAAGATTGAAACAGCCATCCAACATAGGCCCATGTTGATCCGGAAAGATCAGGATTCAAACCCTGGACCATGAATATTGGCAGCCCGGCATGCTACCATTATACCAACCCTCTCCTGCATCGAATAATGTAACAGAAGAAAAGGAAAATAATAGGGTGTAATAGGGTGTAAACTGTAGGCCCTAATGATATTAAAGATTAAGTTCTTAGTTCTGAAATGCTAAGCAAGTGTAACTTCACACAAAATAAATAATTATGATATTAATCTTGATCTTTGAGACTTTCCTGACATGCCATTTGGCCCTTGTACCATTGCTGATTCATCCTTGGATATGAATATCGCATTTGGTGAAGAGACTGCTCATAAACATTCAAAGGAACCATAATGTATCAGCATCTAAAACTAGACCCTTGAATTCAGATATCTCCTCTGCGTATGAGGGCATCTTCTACAAATGATGGAACCTTGCTGGAGAGAACCTTTTTTTGCTACCAAAGGCATGTACGAGCTTGATTGCAATTTCCTCAGCTTGCCTCAACCTTACAGCCTGTAAACCTGTTATACAGACAGAGTGTACTGTTGCACTGTCGAAATAGCACTTCGTGAATCATAATACTGACGATTTTCCATGTAGTTTCAATGTCAATTTGATTTACGGGGACTAAACCAGCTTGTTGGTCACAGGCAATAAAAAGGATTGTGCATCTGATTTTTACTCTTCAATCAGTTATGACAAATCAAATGACTACTAATACTCAGTGGTGGGCAAGTTAACAAAAAATGTTACCTAGTTAACAGCTAATAAGTTAATCAAATTATTAGCAAAGTTATAGTTAATAAGTTAAAATTGTGGCTAAGTTAACTGAAGTTAAAGTTAAAAAGTTAAGTTAATTTTTTTTTACTTCGATAAAAATAGCAGACAATATCTGAGAAAATATTTACTGCAAGTACCAGAATGAGGCACATCTGTCTCAAAAAGAGGCACAGGTTGAGTTTTCAGACAGAGGCACTCAGACAATAGCTGTCTTGAGTTTCACTATTTAGCTATCTTTTATCAACTCCAGTCTTTTTCATGCAAAAATGTGTCTTTTTTGTAGCTTTTTTGACTAAAATGAACGGAATTGATTAACTTAACTGACTTGTAATTAAGTAACGGAAGTTATTAACTTACGTTGATGCAAAAAAAGATGTTAACTTAATAACTAGTTACTCAATTTGTTAACTTCGTTATTAACGGATTAACGATTAACGAGTTAATGCCCACCACTGCTAATACTATACCTACACCATCACAATATAGTGAATGTGTAGGTCCTGTCCCTACACATTCACTGGCCCCTGTTGCGCACTGGTGCGGAAGTAATCCGCCTATTGTTCTAGCACTTGACCTTTGACCCCCTGCGCACTCAAGCGGTTAATCCGTTCTATTGTTCTGACAATACAAAGGGTCATTAATCATTGTTACCCCTTTTCTATTGTTCTATTGTTCTTCACATTTTTTGAAAATCCATTTATCAAGTAATAAACGATTTATGAATTTTTGTTGTGATAATTGTCAAATATTTTTACATCTTTTATATTACAAACCCTACTTGAAATCCTTATCCATTCACACTGATATGAAATCCACACTCATATAGTACTGCTGTAAATTAACATAAATAAGTCACCATACCATTCATATAAAATGTCACCAATTTGATATAACGCTACTGGTGTGGAGAACTTTTTCCCAATGACACTGTAATATGATGAACTCTTAAGAATTATGCATATTTTTCAAGACAGGAATCACAATTTTTTCATGTGTATGGGATACTCAGTATTTACTGTCTCTTCATAACCTCATGACCCATTATACTTCACATGCTTATTTGAACTGTCAAAACATGTTTTCTTCAATCAGAAGACACACATTTGCTTTCAATACCATTCTCGCTTCATTCCAAAAAATTCACTGGCAGCATCATCTGCCTGTAAATTAAAACCTCACTTTGTGTATTCATTCGCGTAAATACACCACAAAACTGAAACTCCCGTTGACAGACATTAAATGTAAACTCTGGTGCTGTACACAGACTGACAGAGTAACACAAAAATCATCAATGCGCATTCAACATCGAAAAACTAAGCTTTAAACCATTACAACGTCATGCTACATTCACACCGCGTGTACTTCGACGGTATTTCTTCACTATACCCTACCTTCACATGGCCAAAACGTCCTGCAAATCCTCCATTTCCACTTATTTCACATCGACACATCGCTTTCTTCACTCGCCGTCCGCCATGTTTGTTTACAGCTGTGACATCTCGCTCCCTCTCGCTCTTAACTCAAGGTCGCGAGATTCTTAGCCCGAACAAGTTGGCTGCTTTCGGTTTCTTTTTTTTGTGAAATTGACTATTTTTGTGCTCCTAATCCAAATGAAAGAATAAGAAACTGCTGTCTATACCATTAGAATTATATACACCTAGTCCAACACATAGGAATTTCTGATATGTAGATTAAGTAGCTCTAACTTACAATTTACATAATTGCTGGCATCTTTGTGACTTCCAAAAAAAAAGTTAAGTGTCAAATAAATGTCACCTTTTCTTTTTTAGTCTTTCCCTAAGAATTTTGTACCTTTCTGATGTAATATTAGCTTTAAAAAAAGAAATTGATCAGATTTAGACCTGAATACATTTCCTGTAAAAAATTAAGAAACTGTTGACAACCCTGCAAAATGCATGACATGGTGTTGTTAGTTCTCAGTGTGTCATGCATGAATTGCTGCTTGTGTCAGATTCATCAGCCCTGTGCCAGAGAAACCATGCCCTCTGCTGCTCACTGGAGCATAACCCTGTGTTAGCCAATAGTTAGCCTTCTCCCTCCTCTATCCCCTCCCCATTTTCTATTTCCCCCTCCCCTCCTTGTAGAACAATGACTCTTGACATGCCTTAAATCAAGTCACCCCCTTTCTCAACCCTCACTCTCAGCCAACTTTTTTTTCTGGGATAACACTTTGATTTACAACACCAAAAAAAAATGGAGCATTTGTATTGTTACAATAGACATTCAAAACGTTATTGCAATGCTACAGCCAATGATAACCAGGAGAAGGTTATCTTTGAAGTCAATGTATCTTCAACTATTTATGGGAGTACGATACAATTGGACAGATTTTCTGAAGGCAAACATCTGGACAGGGCGATTATCAATTGTGAACAGGTAAATACAAACTTTTTATTTCATCATCAACCAATATTTATATCATCATTTCACTTTGACACAGTATATGTTGATGCAAGAAAAACACTGTAAGCTTCAGCTTAAATTCACATTGCTTTATACCACCTACACTAATCCCTTCTCTAGAGCAACTTATATGACAGGCATATAATATGTATACTGTGAATCTCATGTTATGTGTCAAAGGTCTTTTTTAAAATAAAAGCCTGATTTTAGAAATATCTCATTTCCAAAATTTTGTAGAAATTTTCCAAAAATATTATTAGAAAACCAAAAAAAATGAATAAAATCACTATATTTGAAGTTGGTGACAAAGTAATTGTCTGACATTTAAGACATGATAGTATTTTTAAAAATTAGGGCATTCAAAAAAAAGATTTTAAAAAGTATTCTAAAACTTGTTGTTTCCCTTTTATTCCAGGCCCAAACTCTCCTCCAAGAGATGACCAGACTCCAGACCGATCTCTGGACAAATGTTGAACAAGTACACGTTGTGGAAGCCAACACTGTAGAACTGAGGAGGGTATGCACAACCGACGGGGTGTGGCATACCCTACTCGTCTGTATTGTGAGTGGTAATGTCACTATAAACGACGTTCAAGAAGCTGAAAACTCCATTACATTCACTGAAGGTCTGTACCAGTCATTCATTGACGTTTTAAAAGACACTTTGCCCATATTAATGGGAAATGTCCTCCAGCTGGAGGAAGAGGTGCCCTACCTCCTCATGTACAAGAGGTTTGACCTTGTCAACCTGAATGAAGCACCTGCTCTGTTCCTGACCACCGAAGAGGCCTCAAGACCCTGCCCTGACAAGGTCACACTGATTTCCCAGGAAGAATTGGCAAGATGCCAAAGGATAGACAGGGCCTATCATTTCCTGAGCTATCTAACTCAACCTTTGTTAGGCAGTGAAGAAATGCCCATTCAGGTTGAGGATGATGATGTCCCTCGCCAATGATATTTTCAACAGAACATGGTAGTGTCAGCCTCGGACCCAGACCTGCCGGACCTCCCCCAACCCACTCCATAATAGCGTACCAAGTACCAAGAGTTCCAGCTACAGCATTATGCTTGATCATAGGTGAGATTATTCACCATAAGAAACTGCAAGAGTATTTCAATGATGGTGATGATGTCTCTCTTGACCAGGCATCCCAACTCACTCAAGAGTACATGAAAGTAAGATGTAAGAAATTCCAAAGGCTCATGTGCAACATCCTGCAGCAATTGGGTTACAGAAATAATACCCCTACTGCTGCACTGTGCTTTATGATCATGGGTGTCGGAGTAACTTATTCTCCCCATCATAATGCCTGTGAACAGGTCAGACAGCCACTGACTAACAATGATGATTTTTTCTATGCGATACATGACAAATTTGTCATAAACTTTTAGTTTAAAGCTTAAATGTATTACATGTTTAGCTCCGGTGCATAGCTTTTAGTTTGTTAGATAGATAACTTACCTATTGTGTAAACTTTATTTCATGTTGTCTTATTCCAATGTATATAAACTTTTCAGATTACTTCTTAAAAAAAAAATTTAATTTCTTGTGAAATGAGACAATCAGATGTATATACTTTTATTATTGTTTGGATAGATAACTTTCACATTTCTTGTAAATATGCTGTATTTCTTGTTAACTTATCCCAGATGTATGCTCTTTTCCGATTACTTCTAAAATTAAATTTCTTGTAAACTGTCATCACAGTCTTTCTCTTTGTGTTTCTTTATTTACTTAAATTTATCATGTCTGATGACTTTACATTCTAGACTTTGAAAAAATTGACATGGTGCATGAAAGCACTTTAGTCCAATAAACATCCTTGTCCTTTTCACCAAGAAGAATAAGAAAAAAGACCAAAAAGAAGACCAAGAAGAAGACCAAGAAGAAGACCAAGAAGAAGACTAAGAAGAAGACTAAGAAGAAGACTAAGAAAATCCTCCACATTCATAACTTCCATCATGCTCAGCCCTAGGTTAAACAAGAGAAAAGTAAAATCCATGCTTTTTAAAACTGCTGTAAGTCAATACACATCTTCTCCCTTTTCACCAAAAAAGGAGCCTGAGAAGAATAAGAAAGTTAAACCACCTTTTTTTCTTAAGAGTGAAGCTAATATTATGAATGCTAACAAATAATGAAACCAACAACATTTCTCCAAAAAATATAAAAAATTTATATTCAACAATATAAAAAGTTTTTTGTGAATGGAAGACAATACATTTCAATAAACAGGTTTTAAGCTTTTCTCATAATAATCCAAAATATCTATAGTTCTTTCAAAGTTAACAATAACTTCATAAGTTTCTATAACAAGTATTAAGCAGTCACTGACAAACTAACGAAGTTAATCATGAACACAATTTAGCTATTATATTATTTTGCTTTCACAAAGTGTCATTTCACAAAGACCTTAGAGTGCTAATATATAACAACAGTCAAAAATCACAGCCTATGGAATAGCAAAGGTTAAGTTATTCATAAATAAGTTTCTCCTTTTATAAAAAACTGTCTTTAAATAGGAACACCCTGAACTTTCAAAAAAAATAAATTTAATTACTAATACTCAGTGACATTTCTAGCCTTCTCTCATACAAGCAAATTCAATTTACCACCTCTGATATGCGATATAGAGTCAATAATTTATCAACAATAAGATCACAACTGATAAGTTAATCCCTAAAAAAAAGTAATACAATTGTGTCACACAAAAAGTGACTTTTTGAGTTTAGTTTTGATTTTCTCCTGCTTCAATATTAAGTAAAATATCTGACATCATGCTTGCATCCACAAATAACAGAACAGTAACAAATACTACTAATATATAAAAGGGTTTATGCATGTAAAAAACTAACTCATATAAATATATAAATAACATACTAAAAAATAGATCTCCATACACTTTCACCACTCATTAATTCTCTCTTATTGTTATAAAAAATACATAAAAAAAGATCTAGTTTATCAACAGAAGTTACAATTTATCATAATTATACCTCTTTCATACCCAAGTCATCACATACATACACACAGAGCTACAAGAAACAGGAACAAAAAACTATTCCTACAATAATGACAAAAAAGCCTTGTCATCATAACATTGCTAATGTGGTACTAACATAACTTTTTGAAAACAGGAGTACAATATATCATAAAACCTTGTCACCAAACAATAAACCTTGCTACAAAAAATATAACAATCCCTGCTGCCAAGCTAGTTAAAAAATTTGAACTGTCAGATCTGAAAAGAAATGTCAATACACAAAGTGACATTTGTTTTTATCATATCTCTTTTTTTTCCCCCTCTAATCATTAGAATATCAAGAAACATACCAAAAAAATCATCAATACTCAAAATAACATGACCAACACAGCCTTCGCAAGAGTATAACCAACACTAATTCTAACAAAAATAAAATAAATACAATATCTGATATCATAAGTCACTTAATACTAATTGTGTTTAACTAAATTGTTAAACTAGTTCAAAAAAAAATTTGAACTGACAGTTGTGAAAAGAAATGCCAATACACAAAGTGACATTTGTTTTTATCTTATCTCTTTTTCCCCTCCAATCATTAGAATATCAAGAAACATACCAAAAAATCATCAATACTCAAAAATAACACGGCCAACACAGCCTTCGCAAGAGTGCAACCAATACTAATTCTGACATAAATAAAATAAATACAATATCTGATATCATAAGTCACTTAATACTGATTGGGTTTAACTAAATTGTTAAACTAGTTCAAAAAAATTTGAACTGACAGTTGTGAAAAGAAATGCCAATACACAAAGTGACATTTGTTTTTATCTTATCTCTTTTTTTCCCCTCCAATCATTAGAATATTAAGAAACATACCAAAAAATCATCAATACTCAAAAATAACACGGCCAACACAGCCTTCGCAAGAGTACAACCAATACTAATTCTGACATAAATAAAATAAATACAATATCTGATATCATAAGTCACTTAATACTGATTGAGTTTAACTAAATTGTTAAACTAGTTCAAAAAAATTTGGACTGACAGTTGTGAAAAGAAATGTCAATACACAAAGTGACATTTGTTTTTATCTTATCTCTTTTTTCCCCTCCAATCATTAGAATATCAAGAAACATACCAAAAAATCATCAATACTCAAAAATAACACGGCCAACACAGCCTTCGCAAGAGTGCAACCAATACTAATTCTGACATAAATAAAATAAATACAATATCTGATATCATAAGTCACTTAATACTGATTGGGTTTTAGCTGAATACTTGAAATCATACAATACATAAAAAAATCCACATGTGTTGAAATGATCCTCAGAAGTAGTGTATATTTCTAACAGTGTCAATTCCAATTTCTATATTTCAGTCAGTTAATAGATTTCTCACATAAAATAGAAGTGCATAAATTCAAAGAAAAAAAACTACTTCTGGGCATCATTTGGTCACAAAATATCAGCACATTATAGTTACATTCTACTTTTATCACCCATTAAAGCATGTCTCAAAAAAAACCAAGAGTTAAATACCCTGCAATAATGCAATAATGCAACTTGTTTCTTTTTTTAATTTAAACCCAAGCAAACCAGAAATTTAGACAATTTTGACTTATTATTTTTTACAGTCCACAATAGATCTTTTAATAAATCAAGTTCATGGTTGAAATTTCACTAAACTTTTTACAGATCAGAAAAGTTAACTTTTTAAAAAATTTTCACCAAAATCAATTTCTCGGTCTGAGTCGCTGTGGAATGATTGCGTCTGGGTTTAAACCGTTAAGCATCCTGGGTGGCTTGGGTCGAGGGGCATTGTGGGGAACCTGTTCAACAGGCTGAGGAATAACCAGAATTCCTGCTGCCACAGGGACATCCCATGGTCGTGGGAAGTGATTAATCATGAAAGTCGCCCCATTTTCTTCTATCTGTAAAAAAATTTTTTAGTTAATCATCATTAAAAAAAAATCAATACCAAATTACAGTTAAGAAAAAAATTAAATCGAATATCGTGCATCTACACCATTGTCGTCATCATCGTTTACCAGTTTCTTCATTTCATATAATTCGAAATCTTTACCTCTTAGCCAACTAATGAATCTGCAGGGTAATGTGAACACAAAGCAGAAGCACTCTGCACATTTAACCATACAAACAGGATCTCTTCTGAGTCCCTTCCGTTTTCTTATAATGATAATGCTACTACAAACCGCTATAAAAATAATGAGAAAGATCGCCCCTCCCACTCCTGAAAAGACCATGATCTTCGCAATAGTCAGGACATCATTTTCCGGTGTCAACTGGGTGGTCTTGGTCTTGGTCTTAGCTGTACTGGTCTTCTTGCTTTCCACTGTTGGGGGTGTTGTTTCTTCGTCAGGGTTAGACCTCTTGGTAGACAGCTGTGTCTTGGTTTCATGTGTGGGGGTAGTGTTTTCCAAATTCAGATCCCGCACTTGGTCAACTGGGTTAGGCACAACTGGGGCTTCCTGCTCAGGCTTTGTTTTGGGTGAAAAAGTTGTCTCCTCTGCAATGTCAATCACTGTCCCAAGGTCCTGAGACTCAGTTTTGTCAACATAGATAGTCGAAAACACTGTACCTGTAACAGTTACTGTTGCCGATTTTGGTGCCACGTGGTCAAATGAGGAGCCCTGGCTGACATCCGGAAATTTCCTTAAGCAATTGACCCACCAATACGATCTGTCTTTCACCTCTTTGCAGAGTCCGTCAATTTCTGTTGTGATTTGCACGTTCTCGAAGCCGTAACTATCGTCCAAAGAATCCAAATCAAAGATCGTCGTGGTTGTCAGAAACAAGTTTTTTCCAATCCTTGCCTTCATGGGAAATCTGGGCACTGATCCAACATCCAAACACATGACTGATTGATAAGTGCACGAACACTGTCCATCGTCACCGCAATTAAAGGCCACTACATTGATCCATACGGTGGTTATACCGCTTGAGGCTAAAAACAGTAACAGAAACAGTCTATCCATTGTGAAAGCTGACAAAAACACGCACGACTAATCTCCCGCAACGCAAATCAACTGTCATATGACAGTGCCTCGATCTGGTGATGAAGGAAAAATTTCCCGCCAAATATTGAGGCACCATGCGGGGGTCAAAGGTCGCAGTATAATCGAAAGTAAAGGGCCAAAAACATGCCAATTAGCCGATAAAACATGTAGCCTTATCTAGAGAGGCTGGGGACAGAAGTCAAAAGTAAAATTTGACCATTTTGAATCCGATATAATGAAATGAGAAGTGCTCAGAGTTATGCATAAAAAACCCTTCAGGGGGCCCCTATATCACTAATTATTCATGTTTAATATATATCCAGGGGCCACATTTGGGAAATCAGCATAATCCTGTGCATTGACAATTAGCAATCTCAACCGAATGCTTACATTGTCAAGCATAACTTTGTTGGTAAAAGCATTATTTAACAAAAGCACAACAAAAAACAAAATGCTGATTTTCTCTACTTTCATGCAGTACAGCTATTCTTTGATAAAATAGTCTAAAATAAAAGACAATCTCTCAATCTCATGCAATTTCATCATGATTAGGATTTTTTATTTCAGTATTTAAGTAAAAGAAGTGAGACAATTTTCTAGTCAGCATGAAAGGACCAGGTGTGTGCTTGTGTGTTGTTGAGTGGGTTGATGGATGACAACCCTTTACAAAAGCTGATGCATGCCCTTGTGTAACATGACATTTTACATGACCTCAGCATTCAAAATTTCAATTCAGTTTACACATGATAAAACATTGCTCTGCAACATCAGGACAAAATGTGTAAAATGCACAAAAATGGTTAGGTTGGCCTGTGGGTGGGGCAAGTGGGCGTCCACACTTTGCAATCTTTATATAATTAAAGGCCACACTTCTCAAAAATTGACGCTTTTTCTCTAATAGGTTTTTATCACAAATAAAAAAGGTGTCAAATAGGTTAAAAATGCCTCTTCTCTTAGCATTCTCATAAGCTTGGCTTTTATTAAATCAATTTAGGCCTACCATTTTATTGTTGTTACTCTTACAACAATCATGCTTGACCTCCTAAGAGAAAGTCATAGAATAATTGACACCTCATTTCATCCATAACATAATAAATTGGAAAAAAATTTATCCTGTGTGGTAATTTTACAAAAGATTTCATAATGAATGTTCCATAGACAAGAAAAGTTATTGTTACAGCTGCATCTGCTTAACTCTTGACATTTTTTAAAAATCACAGTTGCCCTGGAAATTCTACATAGCATAACACACTTATATCAACACTTAGAGAAAGTCATAGAATAATTGACACCTCATTTCATCCGTAACATAATAAATGGGAAAAAAATTAATGCCATGTGGGCATTAGACAAAGATCTCATAATTAATGTTCCATAGACAATAAAAGTAATCTTTTGCAGCTATGCTTGACTGATGGCATTTTTAAAAAATCACTGTTGCCCAGGAAATTCCCCCACAAAGTGTGCTACACTTTTTTATCCAACACAAAGAGAAAATCATAGAATAATTTACACTTCATTTAATCCATAGTATTATAAATTGGAAAAAAATTAATGTCATATGGCCATTGGACAAAGATTTCATAATTAATATTCCATAGACAACAAAAGTTCTTATTTTTGCTGTTGTGTTGGACTGTTGGTATTTAAAAAAATCACTGTTGCCCCTGGAAAATTCACAAAGCGTACAACACATTTATCACCACCAAAGTAAAGAACAATTACATCATGTCAAAGACTTGTCATTCATTATGCATTAGCCATTATGCATGAGTTCTCAACTTCTGATTGTCTTTGAAACCCTCTGACAATAAAATCTCTAATGAACCTTTGTAATAAGATTGATGACAGGAGCAAACAAAAAAAAATGCCATGATTTAAAAAAGGCCAATTTATTGACAAAATTGAAAAGTCATCAATTCTGCAAGTCATCAATTCTGCTGTAAGATTCATGTCTAAAAAACAAAAAAGAAAGACATATTAAATAGCAATTTATTATCAAATATCTATTGCTACATGTCACTGTATTACAACCATTGGGTCAAGAGATCAACCAATAGCCACAGGTTGTGCAGTATATAAGAGAGGGAGAATGCTGTGAGCTCAGACCATACTCATCACAAGACTTGAGGACACTGATCAACTGAGCAAATCCTAGCCAAATCATCAAGAGAATAAGAAGACAGCCCAAAGCATTTTGCACCAGTAGCTGGTAAGTACCCATACTCTTGTCATTCCCATATCATTGTGAAATGAAAAGCCACTGACTGGAACTGTTGTCATAAATTAAGAAAATTCACAAAATTCTCATTTTTATTTTTTAAAATGCCTGTGTTTCAAAGGTTTTTCGTTAGATGACGTCTCAGTGCTTTATTTGGTCTCAACAAAATATTTTTGTCATGTCAGTATGCAACAAAAAAAAACGTTTTTCTTTGGTCATTTTTCTGTCAAAAACGTCGGTCTATAAACTGACGAATAATCAGCAACTTCTCATGGATTTCGATTCCTTTCTTCATATTTCGTTAGTATATAGGTTTAGTGTTACAGTAGCCAACATCATCTGAATTCATGATTCATCTCCGTCATAGTTTAATGCTTGCAAAGACTAAAGGCATATTTTCCTATTCCTTCGCCATTGATCAATACTTCCATCCCATTACCCAGAGGGCGCATCGTCTCAGCACACTGGCGACGCCTAACGAAAAATTTCGGAAGATCGCGCTTGCAAAGTTTTCATCTGTCTCGAGGCAAATGTCAGCACATAAAATATTAATTTCACACTAAATCGAATTCTGTGCTAAATAGAGTGATTTGCATGTGTGAAACACCCGTCCGCACCTTTCACAGGCCAAATATAAGACGAAAATCGATTATTTCTGAAAATTTCCATTGCTGATAGCTGATAGTGACGCCGATCTTCACGTTATGGCTGTCATCGTTTTTGATTCGTTCTTTCCGTCCTTTAGAATCATCGTCATTCTGTTTGTTTGCAGTATATAGGGTCTTCGGTATATAGCCGTGTATAATTTACAGTCTGAAGACCAAATATAAGACGAAATCGATTATTTTCTGAAAATTTCCATTGCTGATAGCTGTTAGTGACGCCGATCTTCACGTTATGGCTGTCATCGTTTTTTATCTGTTCTTTCGGCAGTTTAGAATCATCGTCATTCTGTTTCTTTGCAGTATGTAGGGTCAACGGTATATAGACATGTATAATATTACAGTCTGAAGATAGGAAATCAAATTTGTTCCATGTTGATAGCTTTGAAAGCTGCGGTATTCGTACATCGCTAGTACGTTATTTTAACTAGAGAGGGCGCGTCCGTCCTACACCAATGCACCACCTGGTGAGCGATTTAGTACTGTAAGAGAGCATGATTTTTTTCACAGCTAAATATAAAGGTGCCTACAATTTATTGGAAAGAAGTGTCTTAAGTCATTTACACATTCTTGACACTTCTAATCAATATGAAAAAAAACTCAACCTTATCATTAGAGCTAGGAGCCATCAGTTTATGCAACCAGAGCCACCCTAAATTGTTGTCCAGCTGAAGCCAGCTGAAGCCAGCTGAAGCCAGCTGAAGCCAGGTGAAGCCGGCTGAAGTCGGCTGAAGCTGACTGAAGCCAGATGAAGCCAACTGGAGCCAGCTGAAGCCAGCTGAGGCCAACTGAAGCCAGCTGAAGCCAACTGAAGCCAGCTGAAGCCAGCTGAAGCCAGCTGAAGCCAGCTGAAGCCAGCTGAAGCCAGCTGTGTCATGGATGTGCCATTGTCAAAATTAAAATGTAGTTTTCTCTGGGTCTTTGCTGCCTCTTTTATACCTGAAAATCATCGTCTAAAATTGTGACCTGCTCCACCAAAAAAAAAAAGAATTCACATTATGCAGTTTGTATTTCCCGGAATAGTGTAAAATATTTTTAAAAAAAAAGGTCGTATTCAGATTTATTTTAGCTGTTATCAAATGAATAAATTAACACTTTTTTTAATCGGAAACAGATTTTTTTAAATGATCTAAATAGGTTGCTCATCCTGATTTTCATAAGTCTTTCGTTGCTATGGCAGGAAAGTCAAATGCTATTTTCTCAAAGTTTGACGTTTCATATCATCAATGTTTGTGGTGCCATGTCTTTGCATCGGATCGAGATACCGAAGCATATGAACCATCATTTTTTTAAAGCTCAATTTCAGTAAAATAAAGTCATTTTCACAACTAAATACGATAGGTGGCCGACTTTGAACTCCTTTCGGTAGAGCTGCTCACAATTAATTTTACTCCGTCACAAGTTCCAAAAAAAAAAAAAAAAAGACTTTATGTTCACAAATTTGAACTTAATCAAAAAGAATATTAATCATCCGTCAGGTCAAGTGTTGGCTTGGCTCTTGACTCTACTTATCATTCGCTGTACAATTTCGGTTCAGTGACATTAGGTCAGGACAAAATATTCAACACATTTTTTTTTTTGGTGAGGATAAATTTTCCTCATTTTATTAATTTTGTGTTACACAAAATAATTTCTACGGGGTCTTCTCAGACAACATATAACGACATGCAAGTCATTTATTCCATCCTACTCACAATATAAATTTTCTCACAAATGTGACTACATCAAGTGCGCTACACTATCATGCATGAAATATCTGATATAAATTTTTTTTTTCACCATCACACAACATCTTTATTTCTTTACACAGCTTCGCAGAAATATTAGATTTCCTCAAGCATTAAATTCAATCATCATAACCCCTCCAATCATTGAACACCAAAAGAAAATTCTAACATTCACTCTAACATCAATTGATTTTTTGTTTGTTATAAAATCTTATCAATTTTTTTTCACATACATACTCCGCACAGACATAAGATATTTCTTTCTACCAACCATGTTTAAATTAACCCTGACAAACATTGAAAACATTCAGACACTCCTCTTTCACCAGATCCTTTTCCAACCTTTTTATTCTATTCACAATGGCCAATGGTTGTTCCCCTCTACTCCGATAAAATACATATAGGAGTGAAAAGTAACCGCAGTTTTTGGTGTCCAACATTTGATCATTTATTAACCGACAATAATGGTTTTGGCTAAAGTCGAACATTTCTTTTCCATAGGAGGAAAGTTCCATTTCTCCAAGAGAGTCAAAAATTTCAACACCATCATGAGTCACAGTCAGTACCAGCCAATGTCCAACTCCGGCATGATCGAGCGACCGTCCATAGGTCCCTTGATTCCGAGTGGGTACTCCACCAGATTCGTTGCACCCATGGCTCGTGTACCTCCCGTCAACATCCCCCGTGGAAGAGTGAGAACAAGAGGTCCTTCTGTCAACTCTGACGTTACAGGGACGTCTTTTGCTCACCCCTCCTGTCGCTGCCCGTCTTCTCCCTTTCCTGTGCAGTTTCTCACCCCTCATGTGTTCGGCGGTCATGGAATCATCCTCAGCACAAACTCCGTTCCAGTCCCGTCTATACCCTCGACATCTTCCGCCTTCCGACCGGTCCCTTCCTCCTCTCGAGGGTGAGTAAGCTTTTATTCCCATAGTATTGACGTAGATGATGTAGCAACTCTCTCTATCATCCCTACTAACATATGGTAACACTTTACTGGGTGCTATAGCCATGACAAAGTCTCGACTCCTCCTGTCCTTCCACAAAATGTTATACATATCCGCAGTGTTCATGCTAAATACACGTTCCTCTGATAATCGATTTCGTAATGACTGGGGTAAGTCACTCTGGTCAATAGAATGACCGAATGAGGCAGTGGCTTAGAAAAACGGAGTTCAATCCTGACTGAGCCGTCACGCGATGTGGGGTAGTATGTATCGCGATTTTGAGGGTTGAGGTGAACTACGAACAAACTGTATCCAGCTCCAAACTCTTCCAGAGTTATTCTCTGACTGTGAGTAGTACCCTTGTTCTTCCCGGCATATAGGTCACAGTACCCCTGCAGGTACTTGCCACGATCAAAGTCAAATGTGAGTGGTCCTCCTGGTGTTGGACTACCGGAAAGACTGACGGAAATATTATTTATTTCAAAATTTTGAAAATTGTACGGATTTTCGCCGATGTTTCCCAGGAAGGAACTACCCGAGACAAAGGCAATTGCAAGCGAGCTAGGGATCCTCCCGTTGTATCCGTCCTCCACAAAATACGAACTGACCCCTCGGCTTAAGGTAAATTTTCTTATGTCCTCTTTGAGGTAAAAGTACCTAGCTCGCGAAAGTTGCGATTTCATCACAGATTGATGAGCGATCAACACCTGGGGACTAGGCGTCACCTGTTTAACCAAAAGTGACACGTCCTGTATCTCCAGTACGTAGTCTTTCTTCGTCGAGTTTGCCGTCATCAGTCTGAATGCCGATGATGTGGGAAATAGCGTCAAATCCAGGTCCACGCCATTTATTAGATATTTATTAACCTTGCAAATGTCAGCTTGTAGACGTGACCGTAATTCCACAGATCGACTCTTTTTCATCATGTCGGCCCTCTTCTTTAAACCCCGATTACCTCCAGAAGAAAGAGAAAGATTATCCAGATATCCGGCTGTATCCTTGTAAAACATTGCGCATTGCAATTCTTCATCGGTGACGTCGGTCTCGTCGAGCAAAATGTTCAGAAGAGAGGCATAACTGTAACCCGTCATACCTCCTAACACCACAGTGTCATTCATGCGGATTTCGCACTGGTGCCAGAGGGAGTCCGCCAGGAGATTACAAACGCTAATACTCCAATCCCCTTCATCTCCTTGAGAGGTCGATTCACCTTTTTCTGAGGCTGATGCTGATGCTGATGCCGATGTTCGACTACTGGACGATGGCCGTGGTGGTGGTGGTTTTCCAGGAACCGGTTTTCCATCTGCCTGCATTATTCTCACTGTTGTCCGGATGAAGATCTCTCTTAGATCAATGTAAGATGATCCTGCCCCAGGAACACGGAATTTCACATTCCCTTCTGTGGAGAACTGGTTCAATGGACGATAAGTAACATACTTCACGTCACTCACCCCTAAATTGCTTACGGGAATTTGGAACAAGTCCAACTGACTCTCAAAAGCCAAATCTGCCTCCTTCAAGACTTTTTCACCGCTGGCCATGATACACTTTTTTTTCTTGCCTATAAAGTTTTTTTAAAACGTGGAAGTTGTTCTCTCTCTCTCTCTCTCCCTGTCTCTCCCCTTCTCTCCCCTTCTCTTCAGTCAAAAATATCTTCTCCTCTCTTCCTCTTCTTGGTCTTCTTTCCACTAGTCTTTCTTTTACCAGATTTTTTACCTTTACTCGACTTCTTTTTCTTTTTCCTCTTTTTCTTACCCTCGCCGTTGGAAGATTTACCGGCAACTGATGGTGCGCGGTACTTCGCTCCGGTTTTACCACTAGCTTCTGCCTTGGCCATATCGGCAACTTGCTCCACCGGCGTTATGACATTGACGGGTAACTCTTTTGATGCGCTGACTGTACCATTACCGGATTTATTTTTCAATACCACCAATCCGGGATTGTCGCCCCACATATAGGTCTTACCCACAGATCGTTTAAAGTGTTCTATCCAAGGGTTGCTGTTCATGGAAGCCACGGACTTGTAGTCGGAATCCATTTTAGGACTAGTGTGCAACGAGATGTCAATGCGTCGTTTTGGATGGAGTGAAGATGTTCGAGTGGTTCACCGTCCTTACCGCAGATCTCTATAGTCAACTCGCTCAGACTGCTCGCTCTGAGAGGCACGTACTGGACTGGATCGAAACGCATACAGTTATTCCGTTTTATTTCCCCCACGGAGAGCGAGGCCAACACCGGTCTGTAGATATCTCCTATACACGATGGTTGACAAGCCGAGCAGCATACGTATATGCCCTCAGACTTCTGGTTCGTTTTGAAGGGTGGTAAACCTATTTCCAACAGAGCTATGTGCCATTTACCGCTCTTAGAACTTTGATTCAGAATATAATGCTCAGGCAATGTGCAAGTGAAACTCGCCGGAGAGTTTCCCCCATGAGTCTCGGGATTCAGATTGCTCTCCAAGCAAATATACATTATTTCTTTTATTTATCGTTTTCCACCCTGTTCTTGACTTTTCATCTATTCTATCCTTAGATTATGTCTTTCTTTTTTTTACTTCTTCTTCTTCTTCTTCTTCTTCTCGTTCCCCCTCCCTCGTTTAAGGTCCACTATAGATGAGGCTCTTAGCCATTCATTGTACTTGTTCGGCCAACTTTGATATTTCACAAGCTTCTCCAAGACACCATTACGCCTCCTAGTTTTGAGCACTTTATCGATCTTGAACAGAGCATTAGGGTCATACTTTACCGGCGTTAGCTCACCGGCATAAAAATGTCCCCGAACCGGCTCTTTAGCGAAGTCCGATAGATGATATACGGGGATTCCCTCGTGCACTCTTCTGTCCCTCACGGTAAAGATCTCACCCGTAAACTGTTCGTCATAGGCTCTGTCAAAAGGTTTTTGTCTGAAGTGGGCTATGCGCACCGTTTGTCCGAGCGAATACTTGTAGGGTGCCTTAACACCGTCAACTCGACGTCCGGGCGGGTGGGATAGAGCCTTCAGAGCTCGTTTTAGAGAATCTTTGTAGGCTGAAGAGTTTGTGACGTATTGATAGTCCCACACTCGTTGGGAGTTTGCGTCGTTCACGGCGGACGGTGCAGTGCCAATTGAACTGTGGTAGGTGTTGTTGTAAGACTCCACTATCGACTGGAGATCCCCCTCGTAAGCGTAAGAGTTTGTACGCTGAAAATATTGAAAGAGTTTTTTCTTAATAGTCTTTATAAGGATCTCAGAGTAATTCGCCTTGCTTTCGGTGTTAGCGTAGTAATGATGGACGTCTCTCTGACGAAACAACTCCTGCACCGACGAGTTTGAGAATTCTGTGCCATGATCCGTCCTTAAAAAACGAGGCTTAACTCCGGATCTATCGAATATGACGTCGAAAGCTCTCACCATTTCTTTCCCTCCCTTGTTTTTCACCGGTTCGGCTCGACAGAATCTGGAGAAGATGTCCACCGTTATCAGAATATGATTGTGCGACGAATTGCTCCTGGCAAAACGTTCACCGGTCAACACCAATAAATCGGCATCCCATATGTGATTTAAACCGGGAGAGATGATGCGACGATAAGCCGGTTGTCTCTGTCTTACGGTCTTGTGAAGAGTCACTATGTCCTGTCCTTCACTCCACTTTTTAATGCGTTTCAGAGGAATGATGTAACGACCTTCTTCTTTGATAACCTTGTAAAGTTTAGAGACACTGGTGAAGCTCCCCGGCGAATGAGGGTCGTAAAATCTTTTAGTGAGGTAGGAGTCTATATTCTTGGGAACGAGTCTTTTACCTCTTTTCCATCTTTTCCCTCTTTTCTCTCTTTTCCTCATTATTATCCTTTTCTTTTTTTAAGCGCGGTGATGATAACGCCTGTGGAACAACTGAGCTAGAGTTTGGATTGCCCTATAGAGGGGACGAGTGAGAGTTTGAAGGAGAGTTAGACACAAAGTAAAGTTAAAGCGCAAAGCTCTCCATTTATTTCCGACAACTGTCAAAACCTTTCGCAAGGACGAAGACAAAGCCTGAAGAGTAGAGCCTAGTCTACCCCCTTTATCCGTCATTCCTCTTCTCATTCTGGTGATAGAAAATAACTACAGTTTGACCCAGGCCACCGGAGCTTTGCTCCTACTCCTGCTCCTACTCCTACTATCACCACCGGTTTGGAGGGTAGACGAGGAACCTTTACCACTTCTTATTCGTTTTCTTCTCACTCTCCCAGCCGACCGATAGTTCTTAACCGTTAGCTCTTTCTTCCTTCCTTTATCGCCACCCGGCTTCCTCAGTCCCAGCCTCTTCCAGCTGTTCCAACCATTCCGTACGCCACGACCTCCTACCGCGCTCTGACGGTCTCCTGTCCTACGCCTACTCTTGTTCTTCAGGAAGTGTAGAACCCGCCTCAGTTTGGCGTTCCCTATGAGATTCAAGGGCACGTTCTTCTCCAGTAATATCGCGTAGAAAGTTTTGTAGTCCTTCGGTAAGGGAAAGCCGGTGGACTGAGTGTGTAAAAGAGAGGCTGTAAAGTTTTCGGTACCATCTTTACCTCCTCTGTAGGGTTTGAGAGCCCTGTAGATCTCCCTTACATTACGCCTTCTCCAGTCTTCCCCCAAGGAAGCCAGAACTTCCCTCAAGACACCCTTGTCCTTGGACTTCGTAGATTTTTCCAGTTTGGCCGCTTCAGGCGAGTCGGTGCCCGGCGCCCCCGACGTCTCATGAACGCCTTCGCGGCGAGTCGTACCTCGCCCACCTGACTCCTCAGAAGGCTGTGCGGCTTGAAGAGGAAGGCTCGAGCCCTGAGGGCTCGCGCCTTCCGCTTCAGGCCGTGACTTTCGATCTTTCTCCATGCTGAGATACTTTTCCTCCGGTATGACGTATACCTTTTTGTTGAACTTCATGACGGATGACATGCTATCGTTTTTTTTTATTTTGGAGGGGGGTTTCCTAATCTAATTGCCTATTCTCAGGGAGGGGGTCTGTGACGGTGTTACTGTCGACCGTTGCACACTCGGTGACTGCTCAACGTTGCGGCTGACATCAACGACGTCGGAGTGACGTTCTAGTTCCAAATCTTCCTCCAGTTCTTCTTCTTCTAGGTACCTCCTCTCCTTAGAGTCCTTCGAGTCCTTCGAGTCCTTCGAGTCCTTCGAGTCCTTCGGACGTTCAGACTCTTTAGAGGCGCTATCCTCACCTTCTCCCTCCGTCAGCTCCTCCGATGTATTACGGCTTTGGCAGTCAGAGGGTACTGGTACTCTCTCAGAAACCCCGCCCTTTACTTTCCTAGGCGATTTTTCGGGTGAAGAGTCGCTGCACGACTCGCTGGACGACTCACTAGACGACTGGCTCGACGACTGGCTAGTCGACTCGTCTGATGATTGCTCGGATGACTGGTCGGACGACTCAACCGAAGACGAGTCGGATTCTTCATCAACCTCGATGTCCTCTTCGCATGACGAGACGTTGTCGTCCTCGGTTTCTATAGAGGTGCACTCCCCATCGGCTGTGTCACTCTCATTCGCGCTCTCACTAGAGCTCCCGCTCTGAACACCTCCTCTCTTCCCGCACAACTGTTGCAAGTAGGGGTAGCATAACTTTAAGAAAGCGACGACGGTTTTGTAGTGCTTGTGCAGACACTGGCGAGCCAGGGAGGCTTTCCGCACGCTAGCCAACTTCCTTAAGAGAACCTTACTCTTGACAAGCTTCTTTCGAGTAGTGGAGGATATCCTCAGTCCTCCTTTTAACACGTTCAGTATCACCTCTACTATGGCGAGGGCTTGCTCGCGGTCGGCTTCGCTCAACAAACGCCGAGTGAGTGAGGGAGAAACCTTCCCAGTATTGACAACCAGCCTTATGAATGGAAAACATTGTCTGATGAGTGACGACATGATCAATGGTGAAAGAGAAATGGCGAATCACTTCTTTACGTACAGGATAAGATCATCCGATGGTAGTATTCGAGTGCTCAGTCTTATGTCCTCGTCGCCAGAAGTAGTAAGGTTGTTAACGACGAGGTAGCCGTGCGGAGAACGAGTGGCGTCCTCCCACGCTTCCAGGAGTCTTTTAGGGGTGGAAGGAAACATTTGGCGCGACAGGTGATGGATCTGCTGTAGGTCTCGACAGGTCTTCATGAGAATGAGATAGCTACTGTTCAGATTGATGGTTCTGTAATAACGAGATTGGTGGAAAATATTTTGAGAAATCATGATGACCGAAATACGTCTGTGGTGGACTTCCCTGGTGAAGAGAGAGCACATTTCGGAAGACTTACCGATCTCATCCAAGAGGTCGTCTAAAATGAGAAGAGAATGTTTGTCGGGTTCTTCGGAACCCATGCTTTCTATTAATTCTCTACCGGGCAGACCTTCGTGTAGTGTGAGGTTAGGCACATCGGCTTCTAGGTCGGCGAAAACCTTTTGATAAACTCCGTAGGCGTACACAATTTTCTGGGGAGGAATTGCGTACATCTTTGAAGAGTTTCTGAGAATCTCCATCGTTAAGACGGTCTTCCCCGACATGCTGGGGCCGACCAACATCGTAGCGGCAGGACATTCGAAGCGAAACGCATTCCCCAGCCTTCCCTCTGTAGTCTCCTTGTCCACCGTTTCTCTTTCCATTGAAATGATATGTCTCTTTTTTTTCTTATTCCTAGGATAAACGATGGGGCTACGGAAATTGTCAACTCCTTGGACGGTTTACAGGCTATAATCAACGCGTACCCGGTTGGTGAAGAGAGCCTCGGGAGCCAAGAGCGTCAAGAGAGGAAACGGGTCGAGACCCCTCCTAAAGCAACCTCTTCGGTCAGAAGCACGAAGGCGACGAATGTAGAGGGCGTGGAGTCATGCGTTAAAAGCGAAATTAAGCGGAATAGCCAGGGCCAGCCCGGCATCAAGGTGTACAATGGCGGCTCTCGTCAAATGAGATTGGACCACCGCCATGACAACATGTATAGACACGAGCAAAATGGGTCAGCTGCGGAGGAACTCCCTCAAGCAAAGCGTGGTATGAAGAGACAGAATTCTTCACCACTGGACCTTCGTCTACCAAGACCCAGTGTCATTCCGAGAACCACTGCCACTGTCAATACAGAAGTACCAGAGCCTGTGGTCGAACAGATGACTTGGGAAGGATGCAAAGACGATTTCAGCGAGGTAATCAATAGTTTATTTCTCTCTTACGGTTATAAATAAACAGTTTTTTTCTTAGCTTTCCTCCCTTTCTCTAATATATACAGACTCTTTTGTTTTTTTTTTAAAAATAGAATCTACAGAAGCAACTGACGAAAGCTTGCGAACAAATTCTGGAGATCACCGTTATCTACAAGGCCGTCAACCAAAACAGGCCTCGATGCGAGAGAGATGATGAGAGGGAGAAGCTTGAAGAGGCTGTGAAAAGTTTCCTAAGGTTAGTATTGAGCTGTGTCTACTCTTCACCGCATAGCTAGCATGAAAAAATTTTTTTTATTCAAACGAGAAAAAATTATGTTTTCTTCCAGGTCATGCTGCGGTGAGACTTTTCCAAAAGACGCGGTGACAACTCGAGCCATTGCATCGAATACAGTTCCAAATGGAGACACAAACGGTCTAATCGCTGGAGGGGAGAGGAAGGAAACCGAAGACGATTTTCAGGATCGTACTCGTCATAACTATAGTCTGGGTACACCTGTAGTTTCTGGAAATGGTGGAATATTGTCGATAAACATGTCGGGGATACAATTTCTGGAAGAAAGCTGTGAAGAAGTAGAAGAAGAAGACGAACACCCGTTAGAAGAGGGACAGTCATCACTGCCTCCGATGCCTATTGCTCATTCAACACCCCAGAGGGGTAAATGCATGTTTGTACAAGGAGGTGATGTTGAAGGACTAGAGTCCCTCTTTGATGCAGAAGCGGAAGACACGGAAGACGCGGAAGACGCGGAAGAGGCAGGAGGGGTTGGAGAGGTTGGAGTCGTTGAAGAAACAGTGCAAGCTGAGGAAGTTGATAGGAAGAACGATGACTTACTACCAGAGGACAAGAGTGCCTTGATCACAACAATCAGTGACAGTCTAGTTGGTGATGGTGATGGTGATGGAACTCGTAGTCCCCTTATGTTTCCCGATGAGTCAGTGTCATCATGGCAGAATGCAATGGTGGACTTTTATTGTGACATGGATTCCGAAGAGGATAGGGCTATGATAGCTCAGCTGAACCGGTGAGTATTATTCCAATTCAAATATCGATATTTTGTTGACTGTTACAGTTTTCTTCGTTTTACTAACAAAAGTTCTTTTTTTTTCAAAACAACCCAGAATCGAAACGGTCACTAAAGGGGATGAGGTTTTGCATACTCCAACCGAGGAAAATGTAGAACATGTTCAGACTGAAAGGTGAGGTGAAAAAAAAGAATAATATTCATTTAAATATGACATAACACTGTTCCGTTGGCAATAAAAAAATTTTTTTGTACAGGAATGCGCAAGCTGGGGGAGATAATGCGAAGGAGGATAATGATGATCAATCGCATAGGTTTTCCCTAAAAAGGCTTTTGGATGCGAGCTTGGAGAAGATGTCCGTAAGGTGAATAGTAGGTTTTTTTTGTTTTTTTTCCCCCACTTTTATTATCTACTATACCCGAGTTTTTTTCTCTCTTAAAAAAAAAATTAAGATTTTCCTAAATTTTTTTTCGTTACAGTCAGACGGATGAGATTTTTGAAGCCATGCATTCTGGCAAGGTGAGCGAAGTCGGTGATGAAGAATATTCTATTGATGGAGCATTGAAAGAGTTGTTAGCGATTCTGTATGAAAATGATGACAATGAATGTGTAGGGGAGGGTATAGATGTACAGCCAGAGGATGTAGGGGAAGAGGAAGAGGGAGTGCAGGAAGTAGAGGAGGAGGAGGAGGAGGAGGAGGAGGAGGAGGAGGAGGAGGAGGAAAGGGTTCAGGAGGAGCAGGAGCAGGAGCAGGAGCAAGATAATGATGAAGTTGACTTTGACGATGACATGATATTCAGAGGAGAAGATTACAGAGTTGACTTTCATAGAAATATCGAAGTAAATGCGAGACAACTAAATTTTGGTGATGGTCTTGTGACTGAAACAGTCTATAGGGTTCACTTCGATCAAACCTGGCGTAATGTTGCTTTAGGGGAAGTAATAGGGGAGTTGCTTCATATAATGCAGAGTATAATTGAGAGGCTAAACGAGTGCTATAGTCCAGCAGATCTGGTCAGGATATATATTTCAAACTCCTCATTTAATGCACCGAGAACAATCGGCCTGATGCCCTTACGCGATCTGAATGTAGGGGTGGTGGAAGACCACCTTCAGTTGGTACTCCAATCGGACGAAAATCTCATGCTGGATGAACCACTGGAGATCCAGGTTGCAGTGATCCGTAATCCCAGAGGTGCGGGTAGACGATGTAAGTTAGAATACATCTTTGGGGAGACTGACATTCTTCATTATTCGAAAGCCATATCCAAGACAGCAATTACTGATAACTTATGTCTGGCAAGAGCAGTGACTGTAGCACTAGCTAAGGCACAGAAGAATGAGGCAGAGGCAAAGGGTGATAAGGCGAGGATAAAGAGGGCCAAAAACCACCTAGACCAGCTTTACAACCATGCTCGTAACGTACTAACTAGGGAGGCAAAGGCATTACATTTAAGATGCGGATTTCACCTCAATTACATTCCGGCGTTCACTGACATTGTGGCTTTCGAAAGGGCTGCGAATACTCGGATTGTAGTGTTCCAGTCAGGTGTTGACCATAGACCGGTTTATGTTGGAAGTAATGAGAGGCAGAGAACAGTGTATCTCTTTTACATCAAAACTGAAGGTGCTCATAAGGAGCCAGGGCATTTTCATGCCATTGTGAACATGTCCAAGCTGTTTGGTGGAGTGACCTTTTGCTCAAAGTGTAAGGAATGCTTTGGTGTGAAGGACAAACATAATTGTACCTTCAAATGTCGTTCTTGCGGGAATGAAGGTTGTTCTGTCATTAAAGAAGAGAAAAACACTTGTAACTCCTGCAACAGATTTCTAAATTCTATTGCGTGTCGTGATGGTCACATTGCCAATGGAGTGTGCTCAGCATCAACACGCTGCTTGGATTGCAATATCTTCTACCAACGAAATGCTGATCACCTTTGCGGGTATAGACTTTGTAAAATATGCGAGCAACAGGTAACCGGTGTTCACTACTGTTATATACGCCAGAGGAAACCCAAACGCATCTCTTCTAGATATATGTTTGCGGACTTTGAGACAGACCCAACAGGAGATGTTCACGAGCCAAATTTGGTTGTGGCATATTGGCAGTGTGAGCACTGTGAGGGGTCAAGCTACAGGGAGAACCCTAGTTGCACTAACTGCGGAAATGCTTGTAGCTTCTGTCGAGAGAGAGTACGCAAACGCAAACGCGGCGATAAATTGCGTCGTGTCTGCATGTCATCTGAGCAGTGTGGGAGACGCGGGGTTGACTTCTTTGGAGATAATGTTGCATTAGAATTCTGTAGGTTCTTCTTTGACCAACCGTTCGAAAAGTACACGCTCATTTTCCATAATGGTCAGGCGTATGATGTATACTTCCTTATGAGGTACATCTTGGGAACTTTGACAACAAAACCCAAAGTGATATGCAGAGGGAGTAAGGTGGTGAGTGTGGACACAGGCAACTTTCGAATAATAGACTCCCTAAATTTCCTCCCCATGCCACTCTCTCAAATGCCTAAGGTGTTCGGGTTGAAAGACATCCGCAAGGGCACTTTCCCGGTCTTCTTCAATCAGAGGGAGAACTGGGACTATGTTGGACCAATGCCTCACCCTTACTGTTACAGAGTCAATTCCATGAAACCTAAAGCCCGTAGTGATTTCATGGAATGGTACAGGCAACAGAGAGGGAAGGTGTTTGATTTCCGAAAGGAACTATATCGCTACTGTGAGGATGATGTGAGCATCCTCCAGGAAAGCTGTAACAAGTTCCGTTCTTGGGTTCTAGGGGTCACCTCCGAGAGGAAGAGACAGAGGGAGAGACAGAGGGAGAGACAGAGGGAGAGGGAGAGACAGAGACAGTGGTCAGAAGGGTCATTGGTGTTGACCCTCTGCAATACAATACCCTGGCTGCAGTTTGCATGGCTACCTACAGATTCCTCTTCCTCTGTGAGGAATTTGAAGTGAAGACAGAAGATGGTAGCACATTAAGCGAGCATAATGCTAATGGTATTAGCAGGTTTTATGACTGTAATGGTGAGCTTGTGGAGCCATCTTCGGTATATGCGAAGGAGCGTACTTTTAAAAGTACACCATTTGCTCACATGCCTGCAACAGGGTTTGGAGGACAGGAGAACCACAGCAGTTCGTCCATATTATGGCTCGAATGGGAGTCAAGAAGACGAGGTATCAAGATACGTCATGCGCGCAATGGCGGTGAGCATAGGGTAGTGAACAACCGTGCTTCAGGTGGATGGTTGAAACTAGATGGTTACCACCGCAATGACGTAACGGGGGAAGAAAGTGCATGGGAATTCATGGGCAGTGTGTGGCATGGTTGTGTCAAATGCTACCCCACTGCTTCGAGCGGGGGACCAACAACCCATCCACACACTGGTGAACGTCTGGAAAATTTATACCAGGCTACAAAGAGCAGACTAGAGTATCTCCGTCAGGATCTGGGGTTTGAGGTGCATGTCATCTGGGAATGCGAATTCAGGGAACTGATGAAAAGCACTCCAGCTATCCAAGACCTCAGTGAAAGACTGGATTTACAGCCGCGTCTTGACCCTCGCAGTGCATTCTTTGGTGGTAGGACGAATGCAACCAAACTCTACAGGGAGGCAGGCGAGGGGAACAAGATCGCCTACATTGATATTTGCTCCCTTTACCCTATGGTTTTAAAGAATGACGAATTTCCATGCGGTATACCTGAGGTCATTGTAGCTCCCGACACAACAGACATTTCACAATATTTTGGATTGGTACAATGCC
This sequence comes from Platynereis dumerilii, assembly GCA_026936325.1. Lineage (NCBI taxonomy): Eukaryota > Metazoa > Annelida > Polychaeta > Phyllodocida > Nereididae > Platynereis > Platynereis dumerilii. The sequence goes on from JAPTHN010000057.1 coordinate 2,252,600, forward strand.
GTATAAGACCTCCTAGAGGACTATATCATCCATGCCTACCCGTCCGTAGTAATGGGAAGTTGATGTTTCCTCTTTGTAACGCGTGTGCTCAGACTCTGGACAAGAAGAAATGCGAATGTAGTGATGAGAAGAGGGACATAAAGGGGACCTACACCACAGTTGATCTTGGGGACGCACTTGCTGTTGGTTACAAGATCATAAAGGTGTATGAGGTGTATCATTTTAAAAAGAAAGCAAAGTTTGATAGAGCGGTGGAGGGGTCGGGGCTTTTTGATGAGTATGTTAATATGTTCCTGAAGGGGAAGCAGGAGGCTTCGGGCTGGCCCAAAGAGGGAATGACAAAGGAGGAAAAGACGGAATACCTTAGGGAATATTACGATGCTGAAGGAGTGACACTAGAGCCTAGCAACATTGAGTATAATTCTGGGAAAAGGGCCTTGAATAAACTACTATTAAACAGCTTTTGGGGAAAATTTGGGGAGAGCAATACTCATGCTGTACACAAATTGGTTACAAATGCAGCGGATTTATTTAAAATCCTAGGAGACACCACTCTAAAAGTCCAAGATGTCAATGTTTTTGGAGAAAATAAGTGCTTTCTCAAGTACACCCATAGCAGCGGGTTTCTGCCGGAAATGTCGCATGTGAATGTCTTTGTGGCAGCATTTACAACCTCCAATGCTAGACGTCGACTCTACAGAACTCTTTTGGGGCTGGGAGAAAGGGTGTTGTATTTTGACACTGACAGTGTGGTTTATGAGTACAGTGACACAGACAAAATGCAGTACAAACCTCTTCTAGGGTGTCACCTGGGGCAGTGGACAAATGAGCTTGGGGAAGGCGAGTATATAACCAAGTTTGTCAGCAGTGGACCAAAGTCCTATGCTTATTTGACAAACACCGGAGCACGAGTTGTCAAACTGAAGGGCCAGACATTGAATCACGAGAATGCGCAAAAGCTAAACTTTGACACAATTTGTCAGCTTGTGCTATTCTTTGCTGACCCTGACACCTACCCTTTACCAAAAGGAGTAGAGAATTCTGTCAATGCTAGATATGACAAAATTAAAAGGTGTAAGAAGACATTCCACCTGTACAGTAGGGAGGAGTTGAAAAGGTTCAGGGTCACTTACAGCAAGAGAAGACTAATACCGGGTACATTCGATACTTTACCATACGGATATTAGATATTCCTCCTCCTCCTCTCTTTCCCCTCTCTTCATTGTAACATATTTACTAACATTGTTTTCTTTCAAGTAGATATATAATTTTTTATGGCTTATTTTTTTTTAGAAACCCTGGAAACGTGTGAAAAGGCGTAATAATAACAATATTGCTGTAAATATGTAGACAGTGTATGTAGTTGAGTATAAGTCTAGAAAAAATGTATATGATGTGACTTATACATTTGTATTGACTATTGAGCTTCTATTGATGTTGTAAGTCCATTTATTATTGCATTGTAAGCAACAACAAAAACTAATAAAGGTTCTATTAAACCTAACTAAAGTTTTTTTTTCTTTCATATTATAAAATAAGGATAAACAAGTATTGACATTTTCATCATTCTTTATTCATTTCTTCGTACACAATACCAAAACAGTGATCGATTAGACGAGTGTAAGTCTTGCCAGCAGCCGACACATGGTGCTTAACAAGGCAAGCTTTAACTTTCTCCATACTACCAAAGTATGCAAACATGTCAACCAGTTCACCGGTCAAGTAGACATTTTTATAAGACAGTTTCAACAACACCTTCTTGACAAGAACTTTAAAAGTCGGGTAATGAAATTGTTCAATAGCGCTATCAACAGCCTTTTCTCCGGGAGGAATGTCCTCAAGCTCAATGTTCATGGTCTTGAGTATTTGAAGGAGATTAGCATAGGCACAATGTTCAATGACCTGCAGCTTGCTCGGTCTGTCAATAGGAACTTTGTAATAGTCGTAATTACACTGATAGTCGTATTCCATAGGTTGTCCTTCGAAATCGTTGATGTCAAAATAGTGTATGCTGGAGTCCTTTTCGCATTGGTCGAGGGAAAGGAATATCATGGGCGAACGAGCACCGGTAGGCTTGTAGGTCCATCTGTATCCAACGAGTTGACCGCCATCATCACCATCACCAGTGTTAGTCTTGCTTTTCACGACATCAGAGAGCTTCTCATAGACCTCGCAGAACTTGTCGAATTCATTTTCCGAGAAGTTAATGGTCTTGGCATGGTTCATGGCGTCATCGCCTTTGACGACATCGCAATCCTTGACGGGGTGCATAAGACTGATGTAGTACAGAGTCTCTTTTCCTTCGGGAACGAATTTAGTCGTCAGGACGTGTTGCTTCTTCGTAAGCATCAGATGATGATGAGTCCTGGCTTTCATGGCATCCCGGAAGTTAGACATTTCTTGACCAAGTTTTTCAAAGGACTTCTTCGATATATGGACGTTGCGCCATCCGGACTTGACTTTAGAAGCGCGGCTCACAGTCAGGTAGCCGGCTTTCCACTTGTCGCCAGGTTGAGCGGTGACCTTGGTCTTTTCACTGAGATTGATTGTCAGTGCCTCCACTTGAACAGCGTAGAAGAAGAAGAAGAAGAAGACGAATCATCAGTGGACTTGCTTGATGAAGTCATTTGAGACTTGGTCTTGACAATAAGTTGAGCAGATGCCATTCTTTCGGTGAAGTCGAAGTAAACAGGAGGACACCAATGAGAAGAATGATACTGACATGGCTTAACACACAGATTTTTATAGGCAGGGAGGTTCATACTTTGAATACATTGTAAGACTGAATCTGATTGGATGGTGTAAGCCAACATTTACACCATCCAATGAAAAACCATTTTACATCAGTTCACCCTTCAAAGAATGCAGACAATAGAACAATAGAAAAGGGGTAACAGTGATTAATGACCCTTTGTATTGCCAGAACAATAGAACGGATTAACCGCTTGAGTGCACAGGGGGTCAAAGGTCAAGTGCTAGAACAATAGGCGGATTACTTCCGCACCAGTGCGCAACAGGGGCCAGTGAATGTGTAGGGACAGGACCTACACATTCACTATATTGTGATGGTGTAGGTATACTATTAGTAGTCAAATGGCCTTCTCTTCACCATGACTAATCAAACGGCCTCTATGTTTCCCATGTTGAATGTAGAGAAGATGACACTTCATCGGCTATTATGATTTATATAATGCAAACATCTGTCTGAAGCAGCACTCATTTTTTGCATATCAAGTTTACAGGCTGTAATCATCTTGTAAACAATGCACTTGAACTGAAGTAGAGTACAAGTCCTGAGTATGTAGTACTTTTCTGTGCTTCAAAATCATAAACTGGATCTTAAAGCTATGCAATTATGAACACAGCTGTGCATGCATATTGCAAAAGGTGATTCAACTGCCAAACTTTTGAAAGTCTAAATTTGCATAAATGGTCGTTTGCAACGGCCACCTACATTGTAATGTACATACTTCACTCCTGCCCATACATTAGTAATACTGTTCTTTTTTAAAAGTCATTTTTTAGTAAGAACATGATGGAAGACATGGTTTTGTCAGGATAATTTTCAATAAAGTACGCAAATGTGTCATTCACAAGTTGTTTATGCAGGGATCAATGACTGCATTTGACTTCAGCCATGCATTGTATTTACACTCCAGTGACCTCACAAGCACTAACCATGCTAGGTTTTCATTGTCATATGTAAACCTTGTAAAGTCGACAACACTCTTGGTGATGAATATAGCAAACATCTTCGTTATCTTGGGAAATTAATAAATTTGACAAGCTTCGGTACGGATTCAGATATGTACAGCTTTTTTATTGTCAATGAATATATTACTACCTGTAAACTAGATATGCAAACAAAATAGACTGTCGCATTGTGAAAATGGCACTTCATGAATAATAATACTGATGATTTGTCACGATCATATTCAATAGTTTCAATATTAATTTGATCTAAGGAGACTGTCCTGCTTGTTGATGACGGGAAAACGAAAGTATTATGCATATAATTTTTACACTAAAATCAGTTATGACAAATCAAATGGCCTTTGTTCCTCTTGATCATGACTAATCTAACAGCCTCTATGTTTTCCACGTTGAATGTAGAGAAAATGACACTTCATCAACTATTATGACTCACAGAGTGCCAAAATCTATGTGAAGCAACACACATTTTTGCATATCAAGTTTACAGGCTGTAATACAAATAAAGAGACAGTTTGAGACATGAAGGCATAGTTGCTGCTCACAGAAAATAACATTAATACGAATAATTTGATAATAATGATATTACAGCTTCGCGATTACTGGATGAAAAAATCTTTTTTCATAATGTGGAACCATTATGTCATCGCTGGAGATACCATTGGAACTAATGCAACTTAGGGATTTCTTTTTTTCCATCGTATTCTGCCAAGGAGTATGATGTATTTTATTATTATCTCCCATTGTGCATATCCTTTCACTAATCCTGACTCAGGAGATGATTTAATAGTTTTATGCGCCTCCTTGCGACTACACTAGCAATTGTGCAGAGCATGAATTACATACGTAAATTCTACCTCACAAAAAAGAGCCGATCCATAGTACGTACGTGCATTTTCGTATGAATTTCGTACGAATTTAAAAAAATTTCACACAGGTACTTTTCAGTCACTTTGGCCATTTTAGTGCAATATAGTTATAACAAATGATTTAAGTTTGGACCTTACATTGGCCTATCTAAAAAAAATCAGCAAATAAGTCGAGATATAGCTCAAGTACCAACTTAACACATAGAGCCATACGAAAATTTACGTATGTTTTACGTACATAAATTTTTGTACGTATTTCATACTTGAAAACAACCAATTTACGTACGAAATTCACAAGAAAAGGGCTACGTACGTTTTACGTACACTGCACAATTGGCCATGTAAACATGACATTATTCATATGAAAAAAAAACAAAAAAAAAAACAATTCAGATATTTTCAATCAATTTTCGTTTGTCACACCCATCAAAATTTTCTAAATTTCCATTAAATTATGTAATATCACATGCTGAGAAATATTTCCTTTTTGGGAATGATGACTCTCTGATTATATTCAGTATTAATAGAACATGTACTTTGATTCGGGCTTTCGCTATTCTATTTCATTCAGTTACTCCGATCTGATATCCTGAAAGAGGTCCACTTTTTAGAAAATCTGAATTCTCAAATCACATCCGTTGATATGTATTGATTTATCCCTGGTCAAATGTAACCATATTTTGCCTGCACCCAATGTCAGACAGCATCCTGGAATCTGTAAACAAGTTTGTTACACTTTTTATACAAATTGTTTACATGACATTTGAAGATATTTGTAGTATTAATATCTGAAATGTTTGAATGTTGATGTTAAATCGTTTTGAAGAGACAATCACACTTAATTAAAACAGCATCAATGGCTCCTGCCTTCTGCCTTAAACTTTTTTCTTTTACAATTTTCATATTGTCTCAAGGTAAGTGAAGGCTGGGATTACGCATACAGACAGCCATTATTTTATTATTATACTAATAACATAACATACAACATTTTGTTAATTTTGGGCCTGGGGGGGGGGGATGAACCAATGCCTCCACCAAATTTTTGTATTTGTGTATCTGACTGGTCACCTGGTATGGGGTAATTTGTGGTGAGCCTTCCACTGAATTCAGCTCAGGACAGCTTGCCACAGAGCAGCGCCCATGGGCAGAGGATACAGGAACATTGCCCAAGGTTCCCATGCCGAAGCATCCTCCAGTGTTGGTGATCAACGTATGATGATGATTGATAGAAGACACCCTATTAATTCAGGGATGCCCAGGATCTTTCAGTTGCCCCAGCACAGAAAACTGGATACATCTGCTGGCCGCCTTCATTTAATGTCCCATGGGCATGGACTAAATTCTGTTCTGGGGTGGATTTGAACCCACACCCTCAGAGCCGGTGCAAACAAGCACTCTTAGCCGTTAAGCCACAGAAGAACACACAGGAAATATGCCGTAGTACATCATTATAAATTAATCTTTTTGTATTTTTAGATGGCATTGAATCTTCTGTTACTGTTGATCAAGGAGGAAGAGCCATTTTAAGATGTCCTGTCTTCAGAGATAACGTAACTACAAATGAAAAGACAGCTATACTCACCTGGTACAAGGCGAGGAATCGTTTGGTTGACAGCGATATCGTGGCAAGATACCGAATATCAGATAATCTTCAAGAATTCTTACATGATTTGGCAGGAAGGGCTACTATTGATGGAACATCTGATGCTCTGGTGATCCCTGAAACTACAGTCACAGACGACCACTACTACATCTGTATACTTAAAACAGCCAGAGGGAAACCAGGCAGCCAAGAAACCCTGATAATTACAGGTTGAATATTTAGTATTAACTATGGGCCTGTTCTGAATTAATGAATAGCAGGGTGTTTTTTACCTGAGGGGTTTCTATTTTCACAGATTTCAAGGGGGTATTATTTTTTCACAACATGTTAACTGGGGGGGGAGGTGTTAATACAAATCTGCATGGAACTTTGGGAGGACCAGGTGGGGTGTTACAATTCTGCATAAACTTTACATGAAGCCCAATGTGGGTATCAATAGAGAGGTTTTGCTACACGTTACATGACGTGTACGTGTGGAAGTGCTATCTTATAATATGGTTGTCATGGCAACTCCAATGTTCATGGGACCCGTATACGTGTAGCAAAAATCCCTCTAATGTTTTAAAAAAATCCCTGCCCCTCCCCCCCATCAAAAATGTTGAATAGCCATTCTATGTATCCATGCATGTGTAGGCTATTATTTATACCTCTATTAAAAGTTTTTTATCCATAATGCAATATTCCCACAATACGAGGTGGCACCTCCCTGAAGCAGTCATCTGTCCGGTATGATTTATCATCAGGGCCCAGGGCGCAAAGTGGACTAAAACTATAGATTTGCACAGAAAAAACTTTCTAAGTTGATAAATCAGTCTTACAACAAGTAGAAATTATTATTATAATATTTTAGCTGTTCTACGTCACATAATCAAAATTGGAAATACATACGTACTTGCACCGACTCAAATGGCCAAGTATATACAATAAGCCAATATATTGTGCCAGCCAGAAAAGTGTGCAATGAACAATTGATTCAATATAGCTTTATTGAATTGAACTACATGTAATTTTTTTCCAGTAACCCCTAAACCACAGGACCTCAAGATATTTGGAGACAGTGGCCCAGTGGAAGAAGGCAAAACTATCTCATACAAATGCCAAGCTTCAAAAGTAAAGCCTCTTCCGCAAAAGATGTACTTCATGTTTACGGACGACAGTGGTCCTTTGATGATTTATTTTGAAAATATTACAAACACAGATGGATTGACATCGACAGTGTCCATTTATTACACATTGTATGTCAATCGCTCCCACCACGGGAAGAAATTGCAATGTGTGTATGTAACTTCAACTGGGGAATGTATCACATCCACTGAAGAGAGAGAGATAGAGGTCTTGTGTAAGTACCTCCACATCTAGTGACCAAATTTGTTAAATTCGGAATTTTATATTTCAGTGTCAAGGGCAGTTTAACAACCGATCTGTAATCAAAAGATAGGAGCATAATTGTTTGAAATGGCTGTATTTCAGCTTTCAAAATTATTCATTTGAAGACAGTGACATATACATTGTTTGATCTACTTATATCATTTACATTTTGCACCCAAATGAGTATATATCTGCAATAATACAGGTGTATATCTACAGAAGTTATTATACACATTATTATCTGCAGCCCAAAAAAACGTAACAGCAAATATTACTAAGTAAGAAAGATGTGGAAGATTTGTATACAAATTCTGATGTTCCAGTCACATTTTAAATCAATTCCCCATTTCAGACAAGCTGGACCCCTCTGTTGCTCTAAACACAACGATATCCTATGATATGCCAAGAGTTGTCACAACAACAAACACAAATATACCAAGTCAAGAGTCAAGAGTGTTGGTTGTAATTCTTGGCTCGTTACTGGGTATATTTGTGTGTGCCACTATCACCCTGGCTGTCTATCTGATCTACACCCGTCGAAGGAACACCAAGCAGACATCTTCTGACATGTCAGCAACTCACGGTCGTCGTCATTGTTATGAAATTGAATCGCAGTGGCAAATGGCAACTGTCGCACATCTGACACCATCTACCAGCACTACTGGACTGGCACATTTGTATGAAGTCTTTCAAGATGCTGATTCATCTCCAACCTATCTCCAGATGAAGTAAAATCAGTCTCTCTTGCCATTACACCAATCCTATCTATGATGTATAGCTGTCAATCTTCTTTTTATTAATTGTGACAATGTATATTATGTATTTATTAGCAATAAAAAGATATATATAAGTACACAAAATGTAGAATAGGGGAAAACATTATAAAGAAACATTGCATTGGCTAAGTATTTTTAAGTCTTTTTTTGTTTTTAGCATATCAGAACCATCAACGCAATCGATTTTCTTCCTTCTGATATTGAACTTAACCATGATTTATTTTAGAACTGGCATTATAACAAAAGAGATTTAATCTTTTTTCGTCCTCACAACAGATCCAAGTAAAAGTCCTTTGAGATAATCTGAGAAGCTAAAAAAAATTATATCTGGCCTTAGAAATTTTTTGTTGACATTTTGCCTATTACAGACCTTTCTATTGTTTAAATACACATAAACTGCAAACAAAAAGTTTTGCCTTCTTCCACTGCAACAAGCCCAAATGAAACGTGTGTGTCATAATATAAGATTTGACAAAGTAATCAGTAGCATGTGAAGCCAATTTCCTCATCACATGATTCTTAAGGACATTTCTTACCCAAACTGTTTCAAAGGCGTGAAGGCGGACATAAAAAGCATTTTAATTGCGTCAAACGTGTCAGAATTTTTGTCACAAAACATCAACAGCTGCACCATTATGATTCTGCCTGGGAAGCAATGTGTCAACAAAGAAAAAGCTTTTGATAATTGGGTGGTTTAAGGCCTAGTTCAAAAATAATGAAGCCACACAGCATATTTTCTGTAGGGGTCTCAAAATATGAGAATGGCTGTATGTGACAACTTAATGGTACACCATTGCTTTAAGTACATTCTTGTGCAAATTTCCTGAAAATTTCACGACATTCTGGCTCATAGTTATTGAGATAGAGTCCATTAACATTGAAAAACAAGCATTTTTTCACTAAAAAAACGTGACATAACATTTTTGACCATTTGAATTCTTTCAGTTTTATAAATTTGTATGTATTCTAAGACAATTTCCTAACACATTTTGGAATCTCTACATCCTTAGGCATCAATCAATCCATCAAATCAAGTACTTTTATTTGCCTGTGTTGACATTATTGAGCTATTTGTACTCAAAGGTTGACTTCAAAAAATTAAGTCAAATTTGACGCTTACTGATCTGGGATGCTCTAGTGTCCCTTTGATATGTGTCAGTTGAATCTTTTGGCCTCTGAGACCTAGTCTTATATCTGCTTGCCCATTTTGGAGCTTCTTATGGTTGTGGAAAATTTATTTCACTAAAAAATTCCAGTGAATAGCAGGGTAGGTGAATCCGTCGCAAGCGTAACGCCCAGAATACTTTGTAGTGCCACAGAGCAAAAAAAGCTCCGTTTTAATTCTGGTTTGGCTTGTAATATTGCAAAATCTGTGTAGTTTTGAGTAACAATCAAGTAATCCAGGTCCGCAGCTGGTTTCTGGTGGTAAATTATTAAGATTTCTTACATGGGTCTTTGTCGCAAGCGTAACGCTATGGAAAATATTGATCATATTTTCATGCTTTTCTAGTAAGGAGTAAAGCAATCATTCTAGTACTACTTGTAGTGATAATCAACACAATATTTCAGTAGTTGGAGTATGTTTCAATGTTTAATTATCAAAATTTTGCTCTTTATGAAGCTTTTCTCAAAATATGAGACAAATTTGTCCAAAAAGGCAATAACCAATACAAATATCACTTTAATTTCGTAATTACTGTTATGCTTCATCCAGTTATTACTGATAATGCATATAAAATCAATTTGGGTGGAAATCTGGAAACTTTTTTTAGTTTCGTGTCGCCCCATTGCTCAAAATGAGCTTTTTTACTGGAAAAAAGGCTAAAAAAAACACGCTTCTATCATCATTTGCTCTTTTCGTATTCACTTCAGTGGCACTTATTTGGTACCAACTCGAAGCCCACATACGGGCGCATAACACAGGTGAAATCATTTTAGAGGAAATATGTACATCTGGGGAAAAAAAATGTAAGGTTTTTCTTTATTATTGCAACAAAATTTCCAAAAATACTGTTTTCCTCATAAGATATATGGTGAATTCGGATGAAAAATGCCATGGACACTTAAGAGTATATGAGTTTTGTCATCCAACAAAAAACTTTGATTTAATTTGAAGATAAGTAATCATTTGGTCTACTTTTCTTTCACTGACATGGAAATAAAAAATAAATAAAATTTGGTTATATTCGGCTTTTATCGGTTATTTCCACAAACCACAGCAAAATGGTAAATAGAGTTTCTAGAACTTAGACATGTTTGTTACAATATTATGTGGTCATTTCATACATATAAACATTTTAAAATTTTGATGGTCATGTCACACTTTGGCTTCATTATTTTTGAAATAGGCCTTAAGCATGTTTCATGGAGCTTGTGCCAAAAATCAACACACGTGATTGCTTTATAAGCTGGAGAAAAGGATCTATTGTAGACATTTTAATTGTCAAACTAAAGAGGCAGCCATTTAATATCCATTCGGGTTTGCTGTTTTTTTTAAAATAAATAACTTCTTGCTCAGTTTGGTGAAATAAATAATTCTTTCCCTGCAGTCAGCACATGCTTGAAATCAATTATTACTGTCACCGCAACCATGAAATAAATAATTTCCTGTCGAGGAAAACTTCTAGTTTAAAATGTAATTGGTTTCTCCCTAATGTGTGCTTATATACAAAAACCGAATAAATGAAGTGATAATGAAAATAAGGCGCTTAATGGTGCAATTCATGTCATTATGGCATTCTGTTATCTGAGGTTTCCCCATTGTTTTCATGTGGCTTCGGACATATAAATCTCAGTACAGGTCTCAGCTGACATACATAAATCACCATGAGGAAAATTTCCTTGACACAAGACTGATGAGGTTTACGTTCAACGAAATGGCTGTGGCTCCTTGCCTCATAAATCTCTTGATGGGCTGCAGAATAAAATATGGAAAGAAATTTGCTGAATCCAAAGTCCATTTCGAAGGATAATCATGACAGCGGAATGAAATTGGAGATATATGTTTTGCAGCAAAAATCCATGGTTGTCCAGTGTTCTATTTTTGTCATGATTTTTAAGTCAACGGGTTCTGCTATTTACCAGTACAATCATACCTTTTTTCTCCTAAAGGAAAATAAATTAGATCAGGTAGTCTATTAGATAGAGTTGAAAATCTCTTATTTGTAGTTATTGTATTCTGTTCCACATGACCACTGTAAAATTCAGGTCAATGAAACAATTTGACTGCAACTACATGCAACAACAATAAACAACATATTTTTAAGAAGCAAAACATGAAGACTGAAAGAACCTCTTTATTATTTTCGGCCACAAAAGAAGAAACAAGCACATTTGGTTGTTATGTTTGCCAATTTTGAGGCAATGCTCGCAAACTTGATTACTACAGGATGCCCAAAAAGCTCATTTTGTTGTGAGGCATGTTAAAAAAGTCAAAGGGATATGCTTTGCTGAATACAGCAACCTCATTGATTTGCTAGCGCAGTGGCTCTACAGTTGGTTTCCTATTTCTAGACTTTCAGACTGCAAAATATATATCATGACTTTTTCCAAGACATGTCACAGCCAATTTTATAATTATTTTGTAGACACTAAAATTTGAATGTGAAATTATTTTGGAGGCCATGTTATTTTATAAGGCACTATGAATGATGACCTGATGATGCGGAGTGCTCATAGTTTGGTTTAACACTTCTAAGGTTTACTTTGTTCAGTGAAATACCAGAGTGCAGACTAAAATTATTTATGTCGTTCATAGGTGTACGGCAAGCACAATTGGGTGGAGGGGGGGAGCGACATTTGCCCAAATTTCGAAACCTACTTTTAATACCTTTTCAAATGAAATTGCCTGGAAATCATTAATTTTCAATAAGGTATTGAGTAAAGAGAGAAGTTACCTCTAGTAGGATGATATTGCTAAATTCCTGTGTACATTGTGCACACTTGATTTTGAAAAAAAACTATAATTACAGGTGTTTAAACATTTCATTAGTAAACCAGGATCAAATAATTACAATGAAAAAGCAGTCACATCCGCCACATTTATTGCTATTTTACTGATCCTCTTAAAATATCAAGCTATCATCTATTTCATGACTAAACACAAAATTATTTTGCACAACCTTCTCTATTTTAGTTGGACAAAGCAATTCCAAGAACAGGCCCCTCTGGCTCTTTCAATCTTTTATCTTTACATGTCTGAGGTAGCTGCATTTCAATCAATCATTCCCACACAATTAGCTCCCTAACCCTGTTGTGATGCCAATGGGCACCAGATATCAGACCAATATTAGATCTGTGACCCAGCAGTGTCCAGAGTGCAAAAGGGTCAGTCTACACATATTCCAGAATTAAATGAAGCACTCTGAAAATATTGCTTTTCTTTTCTCTGAGTTGTAATGAGTATGAGAAGCCTGAAGTAACTTGTTGTTTTAGAAATATCAGAAATATATTTCAACACAACCCTACATTGAATTTAGACTATTATGAGTATTGAAATTCGGGCAAATGTTGTCGTCCCCCAATTGTGCGTGCCGTACACCTATGAATGACATAAATAATTTTAGTCTGCACTCTTGTATTTCACTAAATAAAGTAAACCTTATTAGTGTTAAACCAAAATATGAGCACTCCGCATCATCAGGTCATCATCCATGATAGCTTATACAACAACATGTCCTTGAAAAAATTTCACATTCAAATTTAACGTCTACATTTATGAAACTGGCTGTGAAATGTCTTGCAAAAAGTTATAATATATGTTTGAAGTCTGAAAATCTAGAAATAAGAAACCAACTGTATTAGCCACTGCACAAGCAAATCAATGAGGTTGCTCTATTCAGCATATTCAGCAAAGCCCATCCTGTTTGACTTTATTATCATTCCTCACAACAAAATGAGCTTTTTGGGCATCATGTAGTAATCAAGTTTGCAAGTATTGCCAAAAAAGCAGTATGCATAACAACCAAAGGTGCTCTTTTCTTCTTTTGTGGCTGAAAGTAATAAAGAGGTTCTTTCAGTTTTCTTGTTTTGTTTCTTAAAAATATGTTGTGGCGAGTACCATCAGTCGCATTGTTTCTTTAACTTCTTCTAATGAAATTTTTATTTCACATTTTCTCCTTTGAAAAACCTGAATTTCAAAGATGTCATTTGGAACAGAATACAAGTTCAAGTTCAAGTTTGTTTTATTTGCTTAAAAAATGTTACATCAATACAGGAGCGACTACATCCAGATACTAGTATATATATAAGGATGATTAAAATTACATTACATAAAACATTGATTAAATTAAATTTCATTATAATGATAGGGGAGCCATTACTTAGAACAAAAACAGCTATATAAGAAATGAAATGCAATCATAAGAAAAAACAAAAATTATAATGATAAAAATGACATTAAAAAAAAGAAAAAAACAAAAACAATATGTGACAAGAAAGTATAATGACTTGCTCTAAGACAACTTGAAGCCCAAATTTTCATTATTCAATAAGTATGATTTTATATGTTTCTTTGCTGTAAATATTGATAAATGAGAACATGTAGGTATATGATCAACAATGTAATTCCATATAATGGCTACAATATCTTTAAATACAGTTTACAAGTGAATTCAACTGTATCTGATGGCTAACCTGATCTACTTTTTTTTCCATCAGGAGAAAATGGAATGATTATAGTGATAAACAGCAGAAAACATTGACATAAAAATCATCACAAAAACACTGGACAACCATGGATTTTTGCTGCAAAACATATATCTCCAATTTCATTCCGTCCTGATTTTCCTTCGAAATGGACTTTGGATTCAGCAAATTGCTTTCCATATTTTATTCTGCAGCCCATCACGAGATATATGAGGCAAGGAGCCACAGCCATTTCGTTCAACGTAAACCTCATCAGTCTTGTGTCAAGAAAATTTTCCTCACGGTGATTTACGTACTAAGATTTGTATGTCCAAGGCCACATGAAAACAATGGAGAAACTTCCGAAAATAGAATGCCTTAGTGACATCTACTGCACCATTAAGCGCATTATTTTCATTATCACTTCATTTATTAGTATTTTGTATTGGCCTATAATAGCGGGGCAGATTTGTCATGAATAGGGGAGTAATAGTGCATTTATACATAGAAGCATGAAACTTGGCACACATTTCAAAAATGTCTTAAAGAAAATATTTAGATAGGGAGACACTTCAGATTTGACCTGGTTGACACATGGCAGCCATTTTCCAAAATGGCGGCTAATTTTCTCATTTTCCTGCTTTCTGTGAAGTGCCTATAGTATTAAAGTATCGAAACAGTGCTCATTATTCCTTCAACAGATCTAAAGAACATTATCAATTGATTTCTGGATTGAACTGACGAATTTTAGGGTAGTCAGAGTTCATTTTGTTAGAACTGTTGAAGAAAATGTATCATTTTCGCGGTTTCCCATAGTTTCATGGAATCTCAATCAATTTTTAAACAGACTACATATTTGAATTCCTTGTAAGAAGAGCTTTCAAATGAATGGTCGCATCAATAGTTTCCGTGAATTTTTTGTCAAAATTAAAGAAACAACAAAATCTTCAAAAATCATTTTATTTTCATTTTTTCCATTTTCGCACCAAATTTACGAAACCCATTAATGCGACCATTGATTTGAAAGCTCTTTTTACAAGGAATTCAAATATGTAATTTATTTTGAGATTTTATTGAGAATTGGAGTAACCATCCGTAACCGCGAAATTCAGTGTTTGAATCAATATTTCTGACAAAAAGGACTCCGGGCCATTCCACGCCAAATGGACCAAAATCAAGAAATTTTCCCACATCATATTTTCCGATTTTGATGAAATTTTAACCTGATTTACATGTATATGTTTAATGAGCACATGCGATATATTTCGGACATATTCCACACATTTTGCTTTTGACAGGATTTTGAAAATGCTGGGCTTTCAACATAAAATGTATTTTTCATCTCTTGATATCTTTGAAAAAGGCTGCTGAAGGTTCATTTTTCAAGATATCGCCACAAAACTAAGCATATATCATGGTGAGATGTAGAGCATAATATACGCTGAATATAATGTAGATGATGCTTTCCATCTGTTCGCACCAGCCTGTTGAAATTGGTTCATTTTTGCGAAATTTGGGTAAATTGTGGGTTTTTGGAATTTTTTCACACATGAACCAAGCTTTCAATAAACCTGAAACTTTGCATGAATTTATTGGTGAGGGAGTGATGACAGACATGTTGGTACTCTTTCAAACGTTTATTCAGATGTATCAACAGAAGAGTAAGCGAATAATAGTCGAAGAGTAGCCGAAGAATAGTTTATAGTTTAACTAACAATCTCAATGCCTTCAGGGCTCCAACACCAATGATACAGATGCAGATACAGATCGCATACAGCTACAGATACAGTCTAACAGCAACTGTAATTTCAAATAATGAATTGTATAAATAATAGTTACACTGATAGTACAAAGCCTTTGCTAGTTTAAAGCAGTGAAAATGTATAAAGAGTCTACTAAATTTAATACTTTAAATACAACAAATTCATATTTTATCCCACATCACAGCAATATAAATTAAATCAACTTACATTTTAGCAGATGGAATGAAGAGAAGCTTTCTTGTTCAGTTAAAAATGAAGAATGACAATTTGTGCAGGATATTTAGCATGTTGAGTTGTAACAATAAAGTGTGAAAGACATACAGATGTCCACAAACTGACAAAATGTAACAGAAAACAGTGAGCTTCACAGAGATGTCATAGATACACAGAGCAAAGTGTGAAACACAGATAATAGAGTGACTGTTACAAGCAAACTCATTACAACAATGAAACAATAGACAACAGAGCAATCAAATTGTAATTGAAGGAAGATCAGATAAAAGTAGTACAAAGTGATCAAACAATATGATATATATGATCAAACCAATAATGCTGATGATCAAACCAGCACACCGGGAGGATGAGGTTGCTGTGATGGGGATAAATATAGATTATATGAAAACATACAATTGAGTATTTACATTTACAGTTTTACAGTATATACATGAGTAGAAAATTGTACATGGAAAATTCACTGATCATCAACAGGAACAAGTAAGGCAATCAAATTGTAATTGAAGGAAGATTGAGACTCAGGAATGCTCACAAACAAAAAGAAGATCAAGAGAAGCACACAGAGAGCTTCAATAAGTACAGCTCTTGTAACCATATATAAGTCAAGCATGAAATAAAGGAACACAGATGCAGGTTTCAGACATAATTTACTGAACAGCGTAATAATAAAAAGAATCTTTTCAACATTGCTGCAGGTACAAGCATGAATGCAGTTTCTTAACCAACAGACAACTTCTGCATCAGACTTTTCTACACATAGATCATCATCATTTTGGCAAGCGAACTTCAAATTCTCCTCAACCTGGACAGTGAAGTCAACTGATGAAGAATTATGAGCATCATGGCAGCTTCGCTCATCATCAAAGGGAAAATTCTCAGGTATCAGTGCTTGCTGCTCATGAGACGAGTTTGATCGGCTGACTGCTGGAAATTCATCACGCGGACAAACTTCACCTGGAAATTGATATTCAGCTGGCAGATTTTCATCTGGGACAGAAGGAACACATGCAGTTTCAGAAGATAATAACGATGCATCAATGTTACATGTGGGCAGGACATTACTCTGCGGTTGACACAACTCAGATTTGTCAAGAACTTGGTTGACAAAGTGACATTCAGCCCTCAAATGACCACTGTGCAGTACCTTGACCATGCTGCTGCTCATGGCAGTAGATTCAGTTAAATCAGGATGGTTGCCTTGTAGACAGATACCAAGCTCTCCCTGCATGAGGCTAAGATGACTTCCAACTCGACACACTTCATGTTTTGGATGGAGTCCAAAATAGTCACAGCCAAGAAGAATGTCAACTTGTGGGGACTTGCGCTGCATTGCAGATGGATCCCGGTCAGGAAATAAAGTCTTCAAGACATCTTCGTCTAGGATTGACACAGTACTTGTGATTTCACTCATTCCATAAGCCACTATGGGAACACTCAGACCAGTAGTTGTTTGAAGAGTCAGCTCATACAATTTTGTTTTGTACTCAGCTTCAACATTTCCTAAAGTAGTGACATCCAAAGTATACTGACCAAGCACCTTTGCACCAAGACGTTCGGCAGCTGTGTGGGTTATATAAGAGGAGTTTGAGCCGTTGTCACAAAATACTGTAGCGCGCTTCCGACTATTCAACACAGGAGAGTGGAAAATAGCATACAAAGACCCAGAGGCAGGTGTTTTGGCTGAGTGACTTGAACTGGAAGCAGGCACAGATGAATCAACTGATGAAGAAGAGTCTGGCTGAGCTTTCTTGCACATCAGTGTGAGGTGATGAGAATTCTGGCAGACATCACAGAACACTTGGCTCCAGCACTGATCCCTTCGATGGTAGCCAAAACATCTGAAACAAGCATGAACAGAACGTAAGATACGGTATTTCTCATCCAAATTCAATTTCTTAAAATCAGAACAATCAGAAGTTTTATGCTTTGAAATGTCTTTGTGCAGGGCACAAGTTGGCTTACCATTGTTAGGATGCTCGTCAGACTTCAGAGTGCTGAGAGAAGTTGAAAAGGATCCGGAATGATGAGAGGTTTGACTACTTTTCTTCTTCTGTGCATCAGCCAAACGCAGCACAGAAGCACGTTCATTAGACAGGAAATTCATGAAAAATTCAAGTGGCTTTAACTTATCTCTGGTCTCAAGTTCATTGTACTTCCTATTCCAGACCATCCGTGTATTGCTAGGAAGTAATTCACAAATTCTATCAACTTCACGGGAAGTCAGACTTTCATTTGACCAAGTTCTAATAACTGTGCATATGCTACTTCAACCTCATCAATTAAGTGGACTAAACCTTTAAAATCATCTTCCTGCACAGACTTCAACTTGTACAATCCTTCAAGTGCACATTGTACAGAAGCACTGCAATCATCATAATACTCTGACAATCGCACCCACATCAAGTCATAGGCTTCAGGTCTGGTGATGTAGATGTTTTTTACCCGGTCTTTAGCTACACCCTTTAATGCCTTCTTCAGTTCATGTGCCAAGGCAGTTTTACTTGAGAAAGCTTTCTCCGCCAACTCCCGCCACACCGCTTTGAACTCTGGCCAATCACGCCTATGACCAGAAAATTCGGGAAGTGAAGACCTTTTCAGATAAAAATCATTCTTGTGGCTAGGAGCAGGAGTATGGACAGGATTAGGCACACCAGTAGGCGACAAACCATAAGCTCCTTGATAGGAACTAACACCCGGATGCAGACTACCTGCAGACTGCATTGTTAGTGAGGACGGATAACTGACGACTGACGGAACAGTTACACCATATTGAGTATGCAATCCATCGCTGTAGTGCAAACCAAACGTGGGAGAAGACACAGAGCCACCGACCACAGGTTGTGATCCCTGACTAAATACACCTGTATTATAGGGGTACATCAAAGGTGGAGCAAGTGATGTGGCACTACTGTTAACAAAAGTTGGTGCACCAGAAACATGTGCACCACTGAGAAGAGATTCACCTGAAGATTGAACAGAATTTGAGATTTGTGGCTGCTGAGACCCTTCAGATGAAAATACAGACAAATCTGAACTATCACTACACTGGACATTGGCCTGGTCAACAGAGTCAAAACTGGAAGAAACACTTGTGTGAAAATCACTAATTTTGGTGGCAGACCTTTCAGATTTGACTATACTTTGTTCTGCTTCAGATATATGCATGACACAATGCAGTTTAAACTCATCCAATCTGCTGCAGACCATATCCATTAGATTCTGGTGCTCTTCACATTTACCCAATTTGGCCATACACTTGTTTAAATCGGGTTCTAATTCATCTTTAATGTAACTCAGAATATTTGCAAAGTTCGCAGAAGTATCGTATAACATGCCCTTGACATCGTCACATGTCTTTGCAATTCTTTTGATTTGGCGAACCGAACTGTCAATTTCATCCTTGTAATTGTTTAAAGACTGTACTGCGGACTCAAAAGTGTGCTGTACATCTTTAGAATATTCTTCCAAAGTCTTTCCATTTACTGTTTTAAACTGGTCAAGCCCATCATTACCAGTCACCAACTCATAATATTCTAAGTGAGTAGATTCAAAATCAAGATAGCTGGTTTCAAAGTCGCGGAGAAGATCTTCAATTTGTTCAAAGTCTTTCTTCATTAGAATAGCAGTTGTCAGTTTTTTAGCAGTTACTGTTACCTTCCGTTTCTTTGTTGACTGGTCAGTTTTTAGGGCAGTTGCAGAATCGACCAGCTCGGAAGGTTCCGGTGGAGGCATCTTTCAGGTTGTAGATGTTTGCTCAGCTGTGTACGGACTGTAGAGATAATTTCATTGCGGATTTTCAGTCTTGAAGATCGAAACATCAGTCCATGGCAGATTGGAACTTTATTGGTGAGGGAGTGATGACAGACATGTTGGTACTCTTTCAAACGTTTATTCAGATGTATCAACAGAAGAGTAAGCGAATAATAGTCGAAGAGTAGCCGAAGAATAGTTGAAGAGAGTTCCCTAGAAATAAAGGAAACAACATATAAACATCTTGTAGACAATATAAGAATCAGTATAAAAATGTGAGCAAGATAAATGCATCAAGTTTATAGTTTAACTCACAATCTCAATGCCTTCAGGGCTCCAACACCAATGATACAGATGCAGATACAGATCGCATACAGCTACAGATACAGTCTAACAGCAACTGTAATTTCAAATAATGAATTGTATAAATAATAGTTACACTGATAGTACAAAGCCTTTGCTAGTTTAAAGCAGTGAAAATGTATAAAGAGTCTACTAAATTTAATACTTTAAATACAACAAATTCATATTTTATCCCACATCACAGCAATATAAATTAAATCAACTTACATTTTAGCAGATGGAATGAAGAGAAGCTTTCTTGTTCAGTTAAAAATGAAGAATGACAATTTGTGCAGGATATTTAGCATGTTGAGTTGTAACAATAAAGTGTGAAAGACATACAGATGTCCACAAACTGACAAAATGTAACAGAAAACAGTGAGCTTCACAGAGATGTCATAGATACACAGAGCAAAGTGTGAAACACAGATAATAGAGTGACTGTTACAAGCAAACTCATTACAACAATGAAACAATAGACAACAGAGCAATCAAATTGTAATTGAAGGAAGATCAGATAAAAGTAGTACAAAGTGATCAAACAATATGATATATGTGATCAAACCAGTAATGCTGATGATCAAACCAGCACAATGAATTAAGGCAGTATTGAGAGCTGATGCTACGAATTTATTCATATTTCTAACTCCAATACTTTTTATGCACATGAAGAAAATCTCAGGACAATTCCTAAAATGGACTAATTTCAAGTGCAAAAATGGCCATGTGGGACAGGTGATAGAAATTCGAAATTTCTTTTTTAAGCAGTTTATGAGATCATCTGGTATTTCTGCAAAAATGATAGAGGTGTTATTTTTCATTTTCTGGAATTAATTTTTGGAAATTTGGAGTAAAGCCTTATTTATACCATGTAGGAGCCTTCCAAGAGCAGGTGGAATTCAAAATAAAGTGCACATTTTTTTTAAGGTGCCTCAAATTGCATTCTGAACATTACAAATCAATTTTATTTTGAATCACCAGGAATTTTTTTTTATTTTGTCCAGTTCTTTCGTGTGAAATCGTGCCAGATTCTCATGACTACGATGGAATGCATGACTTTGTACCCATAATGGGGTCCCTGGGGTATATATACCCACATACTTAATAATTATAAAGCCACATTTGCTAAATTCTGGTCATCTGTCACCAGATGTTATTTCCAAAACTGAAATTAGTGTCACTGCACATGAATTTTACATATTTTTCATCATATTGTGATATTTTTTTTACATATTGATAACCGAAGATACCTTCTCATATTTAACATCATTAAAAGGCAACTGTATCAACTAATCTAATTTACAAAATCTGT
The DNA here is from genome assembly GCA_026936325.1 of Platynereis dumerilii. Taxonomy (NCBI): domain Eukaryota; kingdom Metazoa; phylum Annelida; class Polychaeta; order Phyllodocida; family Nereididae; genus Platynereis; species Platynereis dumerilii. The sequence goes on from JAPTHN010000057.1 coordinate 2,273,953, forward strand.
CACAACAGTCCCATATTGTCAAATTTTGAGCTTATTTGCAAAAATTCGCTCAACATAATTGTTTTACTATTTCCTTTTGTGAGAAACCAATATACCTCTTTAAAGTTTGAAATATTAAAATTTGTCCATCTGAGGTACTTTCAGAAATAAATTCAGCTCTTTATCTAAGGTTCCACCTGGTCTTGGAAGGCTCCTACATACGATATATAGCATAAATAAGGCTTTTCCTCAAAATTCTAAAAATTAATTCCAGAAAAATGAAAAATAACACCTCTATCATTTTTGCAGAAATACAAGATGATCTCATAAACTGCTTAGAAAATAAATTTCAAGTTTCTATCACCTGTCCCACATGGCCATTTTTGCACTTGAAATTAGTCCATTTTAGGAATCGTCCTGAGATTTTCTTCATGTGCATAAAAAGTATTGGAGTTAGAAATATGAATAAATTCGTACCATCAGCTCTCAATACTGCCTTAATTCATGCAAAGTTTCAGGTTTATTGAAAGCTTGGTTTCTGAGTGAAAAAATTCCAAAAACCCACAATTTACCCAAATTTTGCAAAAACGAACCGAATTTAACAGGCTGGTGCGAACAGATGGAAAGCATCATCTGTATTAGCTTCAGCAAGCAACATTCTATATATCTGAGCATGATCTGTGTACAATTTTATCACAATATCCTGAAAAACGTAGCTTCAGCAGCTTTTTTAAATGACTTGACAAGCGGAAAATAGAAATTTTAGTTTGCAGACCTTAATTTTGAAAATGCTGTCAAATTCAAAATACTTGGAATACAGGGAAATTATTTTGCATGGCTTCATTAAACATGTACATGTAGCTTGTGTAATAATTTCATTAAAATCTGAAGCCATGATGTGGGAGGCATTGGTCCATTTGGCATGGAATGGCCCCTCCAACAAGACTGAAAATAGACCAAGGCTACCAAAAAATGTTATGGTAATGTACTGAATACTTAGAGAAGCAATAAAAAACAATATTTACGTGTATTCTATTTGGAGGAACTGCACAGAAAGCATTAAAATAGGAGAATTGACCGCCATTTTGGAAAATGGCTGCCAGTAGCCACCTTAGCTAAATCTGAAGTGGCTCCCTATCCAAATATGTTTGTATAGATGTTTTTTAAGTGTGCGCCAAGTTTCATGCTTCTATGTATAAATGCACTATTTTTTTACATACCTGCCCCGCTATAAGCACACATTAGGGAGCAACCATGCAATTCGATTTTCAAATTGAAGTTTTCCTTGATTGGAAATTATTGATTTCATGGTCGCGGTGACAGTAATGATTTATTTCAAGCATGTACTATTTCAAAATTTCCATTACAAACATATCAAATTACACCCTGTTAATTAAGCTTAAAGAATACCCTCGGTGAAAATTATTTATTTCAAGACTGCCGGGAAAGAATTATTTATTTCACCAAACTGAACAAGAAATTATTTATTTTTAAAGACAGCTAGACTGACAGACAGACAGACTGCAAGCCCTCAAGGAGATATAATGGTTGCCCCCTTAGTTTGGCAATCATGTGTGTTGAGATTTAACACAAGCTCTATGAAACATGTTTAAACAACATAATTATCAAAAGCTTTTTCTTTGTTGACACATTGCTTCCAAGGCGGAATCATAATGGTGCAGCTGTTGATGTTTTGTGACAAAAATTCTGAAACGTTTGATGTGACTGAAACACTTCTTATGTCTGCCTTCACGCCTTTGAAACAGCTAGCTTGTGAAAAAAAATGTCCTTAAGAATCATGTGATGAGGAAATTGGCTTCACATGTTTGGTGTAGAAACTACTGATTATTTTGTCAAATCTTTTATTATGACATACATGTTTCATTTTGACTTGTCACAGAACATGTCAGAGTGTCATGGTCTTCTAAAGTATCTGATGAAGAGGATTATGATATTTAGTTGTTCATAAGTTGACAAAATGATACTATAGATGAAGCTTTATGACTGGGATGAAAGTATTAATCTGTCAAAAGTCTCACTAGAGGTTTCTATTTTCAACAAAAGCTACTGCTCATTTAGAAATATATGTAAAACTTTCCTTCACTCAAGTGATAACTGGTAATTCCAAAGCATCATGTCTTAGTATCAAAAATAACGTTATTACTAGCATAATTTATTGTCACATAGATGTGTATAATCTCATGAAGACACTTTACATGAAATTTGATTCAACTGACTTTCAGATTTGTCAACAAAATATTGAAAAGTTTAGAAAAAAGAGCCTTTTTTCAAAGAAGCAAAACTGATTGATTTCTTACACTGCCAGTCAAAGGAAACACTGTCCTATTTGCCTTTGATTTAGGATGAATTCATTTTTACCGACAGGTGCTCGAACAAATTTATTTCTAATGTCATCCAAGGAAACTAAACTGTAAAAATGTTACAAAAAGGAAGTCCTCTTTTGTCTAATAAATATGATTGATAAACAGTTTTTCTCCAGTCATTTGATTTTTAAAAGTATGGCCTGCTGGTGGCTCCCCCTCAGGTTGAAATTTGTCTTTTCCATTGGAAAAGCCAAAGATTTTTGAAATCAGGGGTAGGCTCACTTTAAGGCTTCTCTCTCGCTCAGCCAGGAGTAATGTCGCTAAGCAACAAAACAAAATCTTGGTCGATATACCGGCCTATAATTAAGTCAACTGTTATAGAAGGGATCTTTAAAACATTCAAGTTTACTTTTTGATTATAAGCCTATAATATTATGCACTACTGCTTCTTATGCACGGTTTCTTATTTTACCTAATCAAAATTTGTTTAGATGAGTGAGAGTAGGTTCTTAGGAAATTGAATGCTATCTGTCCAACGCTTTTAAAATACCCCTGATATCAGTTTTCTTACAGATGCACCATGATATATGACCTCTTGACCAGATGAGAATTCATGCAACCAGAAGCAGCTTTGTTGAAGATAATTAACACTAATTCAACGACGAATCAAGACATCGTTTGCAAGCTCTTTGCATGCAGTTTACGTGTATTTAAACAGTAGACAAGGTCTTTAATAGACAAAATGTCAACAAAAACTCCCTAATGCCAGACATAATTGATTTTTAGCTTCTCAATCGTATTGAAGCACTTCTACTTGGGTCTGTTGTTAGGATGATAAAAGATTAAATCTCTTTTGTTATAATGTCACTTCTAATACAAATCATGGGTAAGCTCGATTTTGTCCGAAAGTAGAAAATCTGTTTGGTCGGTCCTTCCGAGAAGCTAAGAATTAAGAAATAATTAAATATACTTAGCCGATGCAATGTTTGTTTATTATGTTTTCTTATTTCAACATTGTGTGCACTTGTATACATTTTTGTTGCTAATAAATATATATTATATTGCAATTTAAAAAAAGAAGATTGTAAGCAACATTATAGATAGGATTTGTTTCATGGCAAGAGAAACTGATTTTACTTCATCTGGAGATAGGTGGGAGATGAATCAGCATCTTGAAAGACTTCATACAAATGTGCCAGTCCAGTAGTGCTGGTAGATGGTGTCAGAGCAGCGACGGTAGCCATTTGCCACTGCAATTCAATTTCATAACAATGACGACGACCGTGAGTTGCTGACATGTCAGAAGATGTCTGCTTGGTGTTCCTTCGACGGGTGTAGATCAGATAGACAGCCAGGGTGATAGTGGCACACACAAATATACCCAGTAACAAGCCAAGAATTACAACCATCACTCTTGACTCGTGACTTGGTATATTTGTGTTTGTTGTTGTGGCAACAGTCACTCTTGGCATGTCATAGGATATCGTTGTGTTTGGAGTAACAGTGGGGTCCAGCTTGTCTGAAATAAGGAATTGATTTAATCAAAAATGTGGCCGTAACATCAAAATTTGTATACAAATCTTCCACATCTCTTAGTATATAGTAATATTTGCGGTTAAGAGTTTTTTTTGTCTGCAGATAATGTGCATAATAACTACTGTAGCTACACCTGCATCCTAGCAGATATATACTCATTTGGGTGCAAAATGTAAATGATATAAATAGATCAAACAATGCATGTCACTGATGACTTTAAAATATTCATAATTTGGAGTTACAATTTCTTTCCCAGTTCTGTTTTCAAAATAATAAGTTATCCAGGCATGCAGTCTTCAAATGCTTAATTTTGAAAGCTGAAATACAGCCATTTCAAACAATTATGCACAGGTCTATCTTTTGATTACAGACCGGTTGGTAAACTGCCCTTTATATTGAAATATGAAATTCTCAATCTGATAAAATGAGGTTACAAGATGTGGAGGTACTTACACAAGACTTTTATCTCTCGCTCTTCAGCGGATGTGATACATTCCCCAGTTGAAGTAACATACACACATTGCAATTTCTTCCCGTGTTGGGAGCGATTGGCATACAATGTGTAATAAATGGACACTGTCGATGTCAATCCATCTGCGTTTGTAATATTTTCAAAATAAATCATCAAAGGACCACTGTCGTCTGCAAACGTGAAGTACATCTTTTGCGGAAGAGGCTTTACTTTTGAAGCTTGGCATTTGTATGAGATAGTTTTGCCTTCTTCCACTGGGCCACTGTCTCCAAATATCTTGAGGTCCTGTGGTGAAGGGGTCACTGGAAAATTAGTTCAATTCAATAAAGCTATATTGAATCAATTATTCATTGCACACTTATCTGGCTGGCACAATAGATCGCGTACTGCATTGGCCATATGTGTCGGTGCAAGTATTTCCAACTTTGATTACACGATGTAGAACAGCGAAAATATTATAATGATAATTTCTACCTATTTTAAGACTGATTTATCACCTTAGAATGTTTTTCTGTACAAATCTATAGTTGCAGTCCACCTTGCACCCTAGAACCAAATGACAAATCAAACCGGACAATATCACTGCTTCAGGTAGGTGCCACCCCGTATGGTGAGAATATTGCATCATGGATAAAAAAACTTTATAGTAGCTGTATAAAGCTTGAAAAATCTGCATAGAGGTGTATATAATAGCCTACACATGCATGCATGCATAGAATTGCTATTCAACATTAATGACGTGGGGGGAGGGAGCTGGGATTTTAAAAAAAATTGATATCCGCATTGGGCTTCATGTGAAGTTTATTCAGAATTTTAACACCCCAACTGGTCTTCCAAAGTTCCATGCGGATTTGTATTAACACCCCCCCCCCCAGTGAACATGCAGTGAAAAAATAATACCCCCTTGAAATCTGTGAAAATAGAAACCCCTCAGGTAATACACCCTACTATTCATTAATTCAGAACAGTCCCAAAGTTAATACTAAATATTCAACCTGTAATTATCAGGGTTTCTTGGCTGCCTGATTTCGCTCTGGCTGTTTTAAGTATACAGATGTAGTGGTGGTCGTCTGTGACTCTGGTTTCAGAGATCACCAGGGCACCAGATGTTCCATCAAAAGTAGCCCTTCCAGCCAAATCATGTAAGAATTCTTTATGTTTGTCTGATATTCTATATCTTGCCACGATGTCACTGTCGACAAGACGATTCCTCGCCTTGTACCAAGTGAGTGTAGCAGTCGTTTCAGTTGTAGTTACGTTATCTCTGAAGACAGGACATCTTAAAATGGCTCTTCCTCCTTCTTCAACAGTCACAGAAGATTCAATGCCATCTAAAAATAAAAGAAGACAAATTTAATAAAATGTTGCAATGGCATATTTCCTGCGGGTTTCTCTGTGGCTTAATCCATTAGGCGAAGAGTGCTTGTTTGCACGACGACTGGCTCTCAGTGGCTCTGAAGGCATGGGTTCGAATGGAACCTCGGCACACAATTTAGTCCGAGCCCATGGACATTAAATAAAGGCGGCCGGCCGATGTATCCAGTTTTCTTTGCTGGGGCAACTGAAAGACCCTGGGCATCCCTGAATTAATAGGGTATGTTCCAGACTCCCAGTCGTCTTATAAATCATCATCATACAGTGATCACCAACATCGCGGTGCTTCAGCATGGGAACCTTGGGCAATGTTCCTGTATCCTCTGCATGGGCGTGCTTGGTGGCTGTCCTGAGCTGCATTCAGTGGAAGGCCCACCACAAATTTCTGGACACCAGGGGACCAGTAAGACATACAAATACAAAATTAGGTGGAGGCATTGGTTCATCCCCCCCCCAGGCCCAAAATTAACAAAATGTTGTATGTTATTAGTATAATAATAAAATAATGGCTGTTTGTATGCATAGTCTGAGCCTTCACTTACCTTGACATAAAATGAAAATTGTAAAAGAAAAAAGTTTAAGGCTGAAGGCAGGAGCCATGACATTGATGCTGTTTTACGTAATAGTAAGTGTTATAGCCTCTTCAAAACAATTTTAAAATCAACAATCAAGCATTTCAGATACTAATACTACAAATATCTACAAAAGTCATGTAAACAACTTGTATAAAAAGTGTAACAAACTTTTTATTTACAGATTCCAGGATTCTGTCTGACATTGGGAGCAGGCAATTTATGGTTACAACTGACCAGGGATAAATATACATCAACGCATGTGATTTGAGAATTCAGATTTTCTAAAATGTGGACCATTCAGGATATCAGATCGGAGTATATGAATGAAATAGGATAACGGATGCCTCAATCAAAGTGTTCCATTAACACTGAATATAATCAGAGAATCGTCTTTCCAAAAGGGAAATATTTCCCAGCATGTGATTTGACATAATTCAATGGAAAATCCAGAAAATCTTGATGGGTTTGACAAATGAAAATTTCCTGGAAACATCAGAATTGTCTTCTTTTTTTTACATGCATAATGTCATATTTAGGCACTAGGAGGCGTATAAAATTCTTATATCATCTCCTGACTGAAAGGATATTGCACAAGGGGAGATAATGATAAAATGTGTCGTACTCTTTGGTTGAATATGGTGGAAAAAAAGAAATTCCAAAGTTGCATTGGTTCCAAATGACATAATGGGTCCACATTAGGGTGTGGCTGGTGCCCCAAGGTTATCGGATCAAGCTGTACCTTATTTTGGTACTGTGTTTTGGTTAACACAACATGTTTGGAAAGTTTAGTTGAAATCGGAACATGTATACCTTGAGCACATTTCAGTTACAGTTTTATTGAAACTTTTTATATATGCAAACCGCGGTATCGTATAACTTCGCCAATATTTGTCATACTATAATAAGACTTGTATGGTTGAACTTGTCTTAATGAGAGCTTCATTTTGAGTACCAACTTCAATGGTCTACGAATATTTAACACAGTCTGTCAAATTGGTAATTAGGTGCTTCTTCCAGAAATAACTTGCATTTCTAAAAAAGGTGAATATTTTCTTGCTGATCAGGATATATATTAACCAGAGGATGCCAAGGATAATGTCTTGCTGGATCAAATATGTTTTGGTGATATTTAGATTTCTTAAGTGCAACTGAATTCTGTGTAAAAAGGTTGTATATTGAGATCATGAATTTTAATACTACGCTTATATCATCACACATTTTCGAGTTCATGGAGATTGTGTGCTTAATTCAATATCATCTTCTTGCACACCCAAGCATATATATATATTATATATACAAATAATAACATGATTTAAAAACACATTTACTTTATAACTTTAAATGATAAATCATGAAGTTGGTGCCAAGAAGGTGAGACCTGAGCTCAAGCATTAAGGTTTCTTGGACAATGTCTTGTCGGATCAAATGTATTTGATTTTAATTCTCTAGAGCATTACATGATTAACTCAGGGGGAGTCAGTGTTCCGAGTCTCCTATTGATCTAATAGTATCATATGACTGTACAATTGTTGGACAGCAGTTTCAAATATTCTTCACCTCATTGCTGTGTTTTATACCCTTGTCTCAAGTAGCCTGCAATTATAAGATGTATACCAAAAGCCGAAGTTATTGAAAAATGTTCCCTTACGATAACCTGGCACACTTACTCACACACCATGGTATTAATTCCTTAACTGTGTAAAAAGGATCAATAATAAATCTTGTTATCTATGGCTTGTCATTGAAGTTATAATGATATATGCACATTAAGACACTTGCATTAGAAGTTTTCTTTCTAATTCTCTGTCCTGTGACGGAGCATGAACAATCAAGGCTATACTTAAAATATGCTTAATGGCTAGTTCTCACGACGGCGATTTGAGAGCGACGCATCAAGAGAAGTCATTTCTTGGAAGGTTGTGGCGTAGAACGTTGGTTTTGGCACATTACGTAATCAATTAGTGTCATGTGCGACGCTTAAAGTTAGTAGCCGCGGTGAGTCTTGAGGTGTCCGCGGCGCTTCTTAAGCTTTCTTCGCCGCGTTACGCCTCTCTTTCCTCAGCGCAGTTCCAAACAGACGCGTCGCACTTTGTTTTGGAATTCGGCGAGGCTGCTTTTACTTCGCCCAATGTTGTTTCCTCTTACGCCGCTGATGGTTGTGAGGCAGCTACGTCTGAAATTGGCGACCTGCGACGCATCAGGAAACCTTCGGCGTACACCCGAGGTAAGATGCGTCGCTGAAAATGACAGCCTCGCCGAAGACTGTAAGGATGCAACGCCGCATTTAGGGACTTGTTACTGCGTAACTTGATGGTTCATCGTCGCACATGCATTCATAAAGCGCCGAGGACATTACAGGCGCGTCGATGCTGACCTTCTTCGTCGTCCTTGCCTTAAGCAGCGACGAAGGTCTCTTAAGCATCGACGAACGTCTGTTGTTGCAGCGCTGCGGCAAAGTGTGTTTGGCTGCTGCAGGAGTCACTTTTGGTCATTATAAAAAGGGACACAGAGGACCTCCTTGCTTCATTTGCTGATTGCCCTTCAATGAGAACACAACGACTGCCTACTGAACATATGCATGATGAATGAAGAAGAAATTATTGTTGTGGCTGGTGCTGCTGCTGTTGCTATCGGAGCTGTCTATTTGAGACAGAGGAGGAGGAGGGCCAGGAGACAGAAAAGGTGGTGGATTCGCAACTGGTTGCTGCAGAGGGAACAACATGGTCACTTCCATCAACTGCTGCCTGAACTGCAAGTGCGTGACGTGTCCGGCTACTACAACTACACTAGAATGCCCCCTGCCATCTTTGCTGAAATCCTGGAAGCTGTTGGACCACTCATCGCTAAGCAAGACACCAACATGAGGAGGGCTTTGGAACCTGGTCTGAAGTTGGCTATCACCCTGCGGTACATGGCAACAGGAAACAGCTACAAGTCCCTAGCTTATGCTTTCCGTGTGGCACCCAACACCATCTGCAACTTCATCCCTGAGGTCTGCCTTGCCATCGTTCATGCCTTCGAAAGACAGCTGGCACTACCCACACAGCCTGAAAGATGGAAGGAGATAGCCAAGGCTTTTGAGAGGAAATGGAACTTGCCCAACTGCATTGGAGCTCTGGATGGCAAGCACGTCGCAATCCGATGTCCCAAGGCTGCAGGCTCCTTGTTCTACAACTACAAGGGATTTCACTCCATTGTCCTGATGGCCCTCGTTGATGCCAACTACAAGTTCATCTATGTGCAGGCTGGCTGTCAAGGAAGTGCATCTGATGGCGGCGTCTTCAGGGACACAGTACTTCGACAACTCCTGGACGAGGAAGATCTAGGCCTACCACCTCCAGAACCTCTACCTGGCACAGAAGACAATCCTTTCCCATATTACATCGTGGGTGACGAGGCATTTCCCCTGAAGACATGGCTGCTCAAACCAGTGCCAAGAAAGAACCTTGACATTCCTTCCAGAGTCTACAATTACAGGATTTCAAGAGCCAGGAGAGTGGTGGAGAATGCCTTCGGTCTGCTGTCAAACAGGTTCAGATGCTTCCTGACCACCATGCCCCAACGACCTACAAGAGTGACATACATCACAATGGCTGCTTGTGTTCTACACAACATTCTGCGAGACAGAGTAGGCGTCCACCATGCCCGTGACAATGAAGTGATGGACAGAGAAGATCCACAGACACATGACGTCACTGAAGGAGTTTGGAGGGAGACCGTCAATTAGGAGACCTAGGAGAACCACTTCGACACGGAAATGCCTCCAGAGATGCCAAGGCTGCTCGAGACTACCTACGTGACTGGGTCAACAGTCCGGCAGGAAGTGTCCCTTGGCAGTTGGAGAAAATCTGAAGAAGATGCATTCAAAACAACAAACCCCAGGTCCTTTTAAGGGCCACCAAATCCTCCCAATTGAGCTGGCCATGTACACATCCTATGTTGACAAAACAAGCCCAAAAATCAATCAATCAATCAATCCCTCCATCCATCTATCAAGCTATCTATCTATCTATCTATCTAGCTATCTATCTAGCTATCTATCAAGCTATCTATCTATCTATCCAAGTCCAATCCCTGCAAAGTGACGACAACTGCTTTTCTTTTGCTGCAGTGTATATATGTAACGAGCATTGTGTTCCATCTATCAAGCTATCTATCTATCTATCTATCTATCTATCTATCTAGCTATCTATCAAGCTATCTATCTATCTATCCAAGTCCAATCCCTGCAAAGTGACGACAACTGCTTTTCTTTTGCTGCAGTGTATATATGTAACGAGCATTGTGTTCCATCTATCAAGCTATCTATCTAGCTATCTATCTAGCTATCTATCTAGCTATCTATCAAGCTATCTATCTAGCTAGCTATCTAGCTATCTACCTGCCACTTGAGCTAGACAAGTGAAATTACAAAGTGATGCACTTGTACTAGTGCAACCAACCAACACAATTTTTAAAAGCAAAGCACTTGTACTAGTGCATTACATTTTAATTAAGAAATTCATGCACTTGTACTAGTGCAATAAAAATATGTTTATACCAAAGAATGCAGCACTTGTACTAGTGCTGCACTTGGTATGTTTTGGGGCAAAGAAAGGGGGAACTAGCACCTTGCTTTTATGAAGGTGATTACTTTTAATGAAGGCCAGGACCGGACTTTTGTTTTGGGGGACTTTTTTTTTGGGGACTTTTTTTTTGGGGATTGTCAACGTTTTTTTTGCTCTTTTTTGGCTCTTTTCGGTCAACACAAGCTCTTTTTTTTTTGTCAACATAAGATGTGTACGTGGCCTGCCCTTTTGGGAGGATTTGGTGGCCCTTAAAAGGGCCAAGGTTTTTTGTTGTCTTTGCTGCATGTGGTCTTCTACTTTCGTGGAGAAAGGAGACCTGAAGTCCAACTGGGCGAAGGGGAAGGCTGGTGCTGGTGATGGGCGGCCGGTTGACCAAAGCTGGGTCCAGGGGGGTAGCCGTATTTCTCGGGGCTGTCCTGTGCATCCATCATCAGTGTCATGGTGGAGTGGCTGGGCTGCATCGGGGTGTAGCTGGGAGTCTGCCTGGAGGATCCTCCTTCCCTGGGCTGGTGCTGCTGGTAGTGATGGCTGCTGGAAGCCTGGGGATGGTGCTGGTGGTGTGATGGCACATACGTCGAAGAAGGAGGAGGATGAGGAGGAGGTGGCATCTGCAGGCGCTGAGGAGGATGAGGAGGCTGGAAGGTGTGCTCTGATGCTGTCTTGACTGGCGGGTGACCTCATCATCCCAGTAGAGGGCGGCCTCTGCAATGGTCCTGACCATCTGCCTCCTGATTTCATGGCTGGCGTGCACTCCCACGTGGTAGAGGTCCTGGCACTTCATCCTCCAGTACTCCTGGTCGGGTGTCAACTCCTGGTGGTCGGGGCACATCTTGCAGCCAGAGCCTTTCAGGATTTTCTTGGCGGAGGACATGGCTTGCATGCTGCCTGCGATGACGTGCATGGCGGAGTGCATGGCTTCATCTCCTGGGGCCTTCCTCTTGGTTCCCTTGGCAGCGGCTCCAGGCTTTGGTGCTCCAGGGAAGACTTGGGACTGCTGGCTGTCCTGTGCTGGCTGTTCAGGTGGCAGGTCCGGCATGTCATAGGAAGCTGGCAGGGAATCCTCAGGGTTGTAGCTTTCATCATCGGAGTCTGAGGCTGGCCGGTTGGCAGACAGTTGAGAGATGGCGGACAGCTCCTTCCCTGGCTTGTGCACGATGGAGTCCTTCAGGAACCGACAGTTGTTCAGGATGTACTCGTCCCTCTCTGTGAGCTTCTCCTTCCTGGCGGCTCCTGAAGCTTCAGGCCTGACGAGTCTGGAGAAGTGAGTGCGCACTGTCTTCCTCCAGTTGAAGATGTCCTGGGAGGTGTACTTGGGGCCCAGCTCCTTTGCTTTTTCTGAGTCCAGCAGCAGCTTCTCGTTCCCCTTGTAGCCTCTGGTCCCCTTCATGTACAGCACAGGATGCTCCTTGTACCAGTTGATGAGGTCATCTTCTTGTTCAGCTGTGATGCCCAGGTTGTTGCGGATGTTTGGCTTGGGGGCCTTCCCTTTGCCCTTCTTGCCCTTGGACTTGGCTTCAGCAGCTGCAGGGTGTCATCAGCAGAGTCTTCTTCCTCCTCGAAGGTGTCCTCATGGATGGCCACTCTGTCTAGAGCAAGAACAGGCTGGCTCTCTGCTGTTTTCTTGGGAGTCTGCTTCTTCGGAGTCTGCTTCTTTGGAGTCTGCTTCTTTGGAGTCTGCTTCTTTGGAGTCTGCTTCTTTGGAGTAGACCTGGCAGTAGGCTCTGGAAGACCCGTGGAAGACTTGGCAGCAGGCTTGTCAGCAGGCTTGTCAGCAGGCTTGGCAGCAGGCTTGGCAGCAGGCTTGGCAGCAGGCTTGGCAGCAGGCTTGGCAGCAGGCTTGGCAGCAGGCTTGGCAGGCTTGTCAGCAGGCTTGTCTCCTTCCTCTTCAAAGAGTTCAACTGAAGAATCTTCTTCTGTTGTGTTGTCTTCTGGCCGGCCCTCGAAGATGGTCTCGCTGACGACAGTGGCTTTGGAGGTTGAAGTGGTGGTCTTCGTCTGGCTGCCAGCTGTAGTGGAGGTGTAGAGCCCAGGTAGAGAGAGTTCTGCCATGGCTGTAGTAAAGAAGGCAGTCACTGCAGCATCTGAAGGTTCATGGAGAGGAGTTGCAGCTGGAGTTGTAGCTGGAGTTGTCACTGGAGTGCTCCCAGGAGTGTGGAGTGTTGACCTGGTGCTGAGCTTGGTTGGTGCCCTGGTGACGACGGTGCCCTTTCTCCTCTTTGGTCCCATGTTGTAGCAGCAATTTGAAGTACAATTGTAGCAACAAAAGTAGCAGCAAATGTAGCAGTTGATAATAGTGTCGTGGATTCTAGGTGTGTTCTGGTCGAAGGTCTGAGTGGGTATGGTGCTCTAAACTGGCCTCCTCTATATATATGCAGGGTGCGGACCGCCTCTTTCCCCCTCCTTCGCCCCCCCTGCTTCGCTGCTGCTGCCCCAGCCGCTGCGCAAAAAGAGGGTGACACGCAGACAAAGGGTTGATGCTAAAAATAGAACAACGCATGCACTCAGGCGCCACTCTGTCTGCTGCATTGGGGGTCCAAAAGACGCGGCGCGCACCCTCTCACGTGCGTCGAACATGTGTCTTTCTGCGACGCGTGTCTGAAACATGTGACATGAAGCAAGAGCTTTCTGCTACACTGCTGTTTCTGCGTCGAAGCTCTTCTTTGTGCGTCGCAACTTTAAAAATCTGCGGCGCGCACTGATTTCTTTTTACGCTTCTTCTTGCTTCACCACTTCTTTCCTCGCAAAGATTCAACCGGTTGAATCTTTTTTTCCTGCATCGTCAAATTTCTAGGAATTGCGTAGAAAGACCTCTTAAAGCGACGCATGCTGTTCCTGTTGCGCCGTAAAGCCTAAATTGACGGCGAACATGCTCAAATCTTTGTCCTTTCCTGGAAATATAAGAAACGCCGTCACTTAAACCCTCTGTTACGTCTCCGTGAGAACTAGCCATAACTTTAGGCCTACTGAAATAAATTTCTTCTTGACCATTCCTTTTATGAACTTAAAAGTCAGACTTCTGAAGCTTTCTGCAGAGGCATGATATGTGGAAAACAGCAATGAGTGACAATTCATCTTACGATACATTGGAAATAGCATTCTTACAGCACTACGCCATGCAACATATGTTTTTATGAAATCTTTACTCCTGTTTGACTAAACAATTGAACAACAGTAATCATTAGTGACAACAGAAGCTTACATAACTGTTGTTTAATAATTGTTCTTAGTGTGCCAAAGTCAGCCAGAAAAATGGATATGTGCCAAAAATGATCCCTATTTTATGTTTAAAATGCGATCTTGTTCATCTACATTTTGATACACTACAAGTACTACATATATATATAGTTTTAAAGTCATGCCAGGTTCTTAAAAAAGAGATTTTGAAGTCTATTAAGACAGTATTTTAACTGATATAAGTTACCACATAAAACATCCTGACAAGTGACAGAGTCCTACATATATCCAATAGGAAAGAAAACAACTCAAATTGTTAGTCTCTTTATTTGTATGCCTGTAAACTTGATATGCAAAAATTGTGTGTCGCTTCACATTAGGTTTTGGCACTCTGTAAGTCAAAATAGTTGATGAAGTGTCTCTATATTCAACATAGAAAACATAGAGGCTGTTCGATTAGTCATGATCAAGAGAAAAAAAGGCCATTTGATTTTACATAACTAATTTCAAGGTAAAAATCAGATGCACAATCCTTTCGTTTGCCTGCCACCAACAAGCGGGATTAGTCACAATGCAACAGTCTATTTTGTTTGCATATCAAGTTTACAGGCAGCAAAATCTTCATTGACAATTAGAAAAATCTCCATCTCAATCCATACCGAAACTCGTCAAAGTTATTAATTTCCCAAGAAAATGAAGATGTATGTGACAGTCATCACCAAGAGTGTTGCAAACTTTACATATGACAATGAAAAACTAGAATGGTTAGTGCTTGTGAGGTCACTGGAGTGTAAATACAATGCATGGCTGAAGTCAAGTATAGCCCTAGATCCCTGCACAAAAAAAGTGTGAATGTCACATTTGAATACATGATTGAAAACTATCCTGACAAGACCACGTCACCCATCATGTTCTTACTTAAAGATGACTTTGAAAAAGAACAGTATAACTAGTTTGTTGGCAGGAGTGAAGTATGTACATTACAATGTAGGTGGCCATTGCAAATTTACAATTTCAAAAGTTTGGCATTTGAATCATTGGGTCACCTTTTGCAATATGCATGCACAGCTGTGTGCATAATTGCAAAGCTTTAAGATCTAGTGTATGCTTCTGAAGCGCAGAAAAGTACAAAAAACTAAAGACTTGTATTCTACTTCATCTCAAGTGCAATGTAAGATGATTACAGCCTGTAAACTTGATATCCAAAAAATGAGTGCTGCTTCAGACACATTTTGACACTACCGCCACTATGTAAGTCATAATAGCGGATGAAGTGTCACCTTCTCTACATTCAGCATGGGAAACATGGAGGCTGTTTGATTAGTCATGATGAAGAGAAGGCCATTTGATTTGTCATAACTGGTTTAAGAGTAAAAATCAGATGCTTGATCATTTTGATTGCCGGCGGCTAACAAGTGGGTTTAGTCTCCTTAAATCAAATTGACATTGGAACTATTGAATATGATTATGGCAAATCATCAGTATTACGTATGATTCACGGAGTGCCATTTTCACAGTTCAACAGTACACTCTGTTTGCATGTCAAGTTAACAGGCTGTAAGTTGGAGGCAAGCTGAGGAAATTGCAATAACGCTCGTACATGCCTTTGGTAGCAAAAAAGGTTCTCTCCAGCAAGGTTCCTTCATTTGCATAAGATGCCCTCATCCGTAGCCAAGATATCTAAATTCAAGGGTCTAGTCAGAACATTTAAGATGCCAATACATGATGATTCCTTTGAATGTTTACGAGCAGTCTCTTCACCAAATGCAATATTCATATTCAAGGATGAAGCAGCAATGACACAAGGGCCAAATGCCATGTCAGGAAAGTCTCAAAGATGATCATGAGTAATATCATAAATTTTTATTTTTATGTGATGTTATACTTGCTATTTAGCATTTCACAACTCACCGCTTATTGTTGAATCTCATTTGGGCCTACAGTTTACACCCTATTATATAATTACTATCCTCTTGTTCTGTCACATTATTCAGGGAGGAGGAGGGTTGGTCTAGGTAGCATGCCTGGCTGAAAATCACTGGGTCCAGTGCTTAAATCCAGCTCTTTCCGCATCAACATCATCCTATGTTTGACATCTGTTTCAACCATCCCCAGCCTCATTGCCATATACTCCTCCTGTCCTAATTAGTTTTCCAAGTGCATAAATATAGGACATAATGCCACAATCATTCATCCTGTCACGTTATTCTTTTTGTCATTATTTTTTTGGCCACCAGACGAATTTTACACATGCTGTGATTTGGATTATAACAATTACAAGGAAATTTTAAAATCTTAAAACTTTATTCAAATTGTGGAAGGTAATGGTACTTGTGCATTCGTAATATTGAGAACAAATAAAAAAATGTTTACAGGGATAAAAATAGAGAGAGTTGTCCAGTTTCCAAAGGTCAGCTTGACCTGATCTCAATCCATCCAACAAATTTAGACAAAGACACAAAAGACACATAATGCAAAATACAGTTACTCTGACATGTACGTAACACTTATCTCGTTTCATGATTCACACAAGTTAGAGCTCTTTGCAGTTTGGCGGTCCATTAGTAAAAATATATTTTCTTCTTTTAAATCTGCAAACTGGCTTTGCCATGTCATTCACAGTACCTATTGGTTTCCTGATCTTCTTGTAGGTACCTTCATTAGTTAATCAGCTTGTTACCTATGGTGCTAGATATGATACATGTTGAATGGACTGATTAAACAATAACTGACGCAAACATAGAATAAGAGAAACATTTTTAAGCCAGTGATATCACAAGACCAAGTTGACTGTTCATCTTGAAACTCTCATTCACTTTTTTATCATGGGCAATTTCTAGTATATGATATTAGGGTAACTTTTAATGTTTCATTCAGGATATTCATGAGTTGAGAATGTGATAATCTGGAACATACGGATGGATAGATACATTTTGTTTATATATATACAAATATATAGTGATATATTATTATCAGAAACATTTGAAAAATACATAACATGACAATCTTATAACATTTAAAATGTTCTTGATTCACACAATATATATTTAATTATAAGATTACACCGTTTACATGCAAACTAATTGACACATTTCATGTATAAGAGAATCAAAGTATCATTATCCACTATAAGGCCACAAAAAAAACAGAAGTAATTTGATAAAATGTTGAATAGTTATAGCAAAAAACTAGGGCAACTTTCATATTGCTTAATATGAATATGAACTAAGCAACATGATTATACCACAATGGTTAAATAGCTAAGTTTGCCCAAAAAGAGCACACTTGCGTTGAAGAATGCAATAGCCTGAAAAATATATCCCAATGGGATATATCTACATTGTAACAATTTTGTGACTATGTAGTGACAGTGTTGTGGCTATGTTGTGGCAATGTTGCAATGTCCGTTTAAATTACATGGAATGGTATATAATATGGTAGAATTGATGTTGTCACAACATTGCGAGGTACATTGTAATGTCAAGATGATGCAAGCATGCAACGTGGTGGCAACATTGTCACAAAATTTTGAAAAATTACGATATTGCCCTCACGTTGTGACAACATAATTTCTACGATTATAGACACCCCCCGCTGGCTGTAACAGGAAGTGACAGCAAATTTACTTCATCCCGAGATAGATGGGAGGGAATTTAGTGGCCTAACAGTTTTCATAGATTTGAGCTTCTTCTGCTTCGTTGCCAGCAACTGGTGCTGGATGTGCCGCCGCTGGCGGTTGACGCTGTAATTCAATTTCACTATAATGGTGAGAATCGCGAGTTGTTGACTTGTCAGATGATGTCTGCTTGGTGTTTCTCCAACCGGTGTACTTCAAATGGGTGTAGATCAAACAGATTGCCAGGGTAATCGTGGAACACACGAATATGCCCAGTAATGACCCAAGAATGACAACTGTAGTATTTGGGTCTAGTTTGCCTGCAATGAGAGGTAGAATGAAAAATGGTATAGAATATCTGCTTTATAAGCCAGCGTAAGCTTGTCCAATGTGAACAAATTATTGCCTTAACTTCTCTGACAATGGGGAATATTTGCCAGTTTTAACTTTCTGAGACCTAAACTTTTGGGAATACATTTTTGCATCACTTGTATTGTTTCTGTTTTATAAAATTAGACATATTCTATTGCCTTTCCTAATACAATTTGGAATCTCTACATCTCCACTCTCCTGCCTTCTTAAATATTTATCTTGCAGTTTTGACATCATTGTGTTCTTAGTGTTGACCTTGAATCAAATCTATGCTCCCTGATCTGGGATGCTCTCAATAGTTTTCCTTTTACACGTGTCGTGTCAATGTACTTTTTTAAAAGTGACACAGCACTGTTTCTAACCTGGATTTGCTTGAAATATTTATAAATCAGTGCAGTTTCTAATAACTATAAAGTTATTCTTTTCGCAAGCATAATGGTTCGAAAATATTTATCATAATTTATGATTACAAACAGAAGATCACCAAGATATATGTAATTAATGTTCATAAAAAAATGTTGCAATTTTATTAAGCTTCCCTAAATATTAATATCCAAATTGTCTAAAAAGACAATATTTAACCAATAAGTAAAACATTAACATTTTTATTTGGTAGTCTTTTTCATCCAATTATTACTGTTATGTTCAGCACATAATTATTTTTCTTATTCTTGCTTTATTTCCTATTTGTCATACATTATTATGTTTTACCTATTTCAAATACACAAAAAGATTGATTTATAAAAAATTCTTAAATAATTGATAAAAAATACTAACTTGTCCCTGATATCTTGTCAGGTTTTTAGTAATGGAAGCTCCCTAATTGGGTCACTTCCATATATGGTGTTACATGTGGGTCATTTCCATATTTGGTGTTACATGTGAGTGACATGAGTGAACATTGTTGACCTGATTAATTTTGTCCAATCAATGTCCTGGAATGTGCAGCATTCAGCTGTGTCATTTCAAATTCTAACAGTCTTGCTCCAGCCATGAAGCTGTAAACATTAGAAATTCAGGTGTGTACTGATTTTATAATATTTTGTAGCTTTATTATTTGTATAATTAGCCATTTAATTGATTGTGAATTATGATCTATTTATTGGATTTATTTGATTAGTAATTCCTAATTTGTATAAAATATTAATTAGATATTTTATTGGGTGATTAAATAATTTTTTATTTGTGTGATTCACTGGTATTTATTGGGTGTCCATCTTGGATTGTATTTCAGTGCCCATGTCACATTGATGTCAAATATCAGATGTCCTTAAAGGATAGATATTGTTACCCCTTTATGTCGCCAAATCTCTCTTGTAAGTTATTTGGTATTGTGATTCTTGATGATTATTGATTTAAACATATATTTTGATTCATGTATTTTTGACTTAATTTATGGGATATTTTAGACTCTTTACTTATGGTGTTTTGTCATTTTGGTTTGTTTTAGATTACCACTGTCATCGTCACGGTGCGTCAATAAAGGCATTTGGTCAATTTTAAAGTTTGCCTCCGTCATCATTTGCGTTTCGCAACAATTACTGATAATTCATAATTTTATAAACAGGTCAAAAGTGAATATAAAAAGTTACAGATGATTTCATAAATTTATAAGTAGACAAGTGGATTGAAAATGAATTTTTTCTAGGACATGTATTCTATGGGAAAAAGTGACATCAAAAAGATTATGACATCACTATTCCCCATCGGATAACATGTCTTAGAAAAATATTCACATTCAGTCCTTGTGTCTACAAATATGAAACATCTGTAAGAACAAGCCTTTTGTGTATATTACTATTCTTGCTTTCTCATGCTTACTTCTCCAGTAACAAACCCACTGCATCAAAGAGACAGGTCTCTCTGGCTATAGAATTAGAGCTGGGGGTATGCTTGAACACCTGGGACCTTACTGAGGTGCATGCAAGGTGAGAGATAATAGACACAAAACAGACATATAAGTACTGTACTGCAGTGCCACCCAGAGTGGAACCTACAACTGTATGATACTATTGCAAAGGGACGAGCCAAGAAAGATTGGATCGATGCAACAACAAAAAATGGCAGAGGAGGTGAAACAATGAGACTTAGTAACATATTTGTGACCTGCTCCACCAAAATGAGTTCCAAGTAGACAATTTATATTCCCCAGAAATAAGCAAAAGGTCGCATTTTGATGTATTTTAGCACTTGGTACCACATTTTACCAAATTAATTTCCTTTGAATATTTAAGATCATTTTACGAGAAATTGATTTTAAATTATCGAAATCGGGTGTTCTTCTTGATTTTTTTAGTTCTTTCATTGCAATGGCGGAAAATTCAAATGCAATTTTCTAAGAGTTTCATGTTTCGCATCATCAATGTTTGAGGTGCCATATCTTTGGATTGGATGGTGATATCCAAACATATGAACCATCATTTAAAAGTCCATTTCCAGTAGATTAAAGTCATTTTCACAACTAAATATGATAGGAGGCCGATATAGAACCCATTTTGGTGGAGCAGGTCACATTTATGTAATGCTGACTCACCTTCATTCTGTATTTCAACTTCCAGGGCTTCTGATTTGTTGGTATTTCCGAAGCGATTTCCAGAAATGCAAATGAATTTGACTCTCCCAGCTGATGTAGCCTTGTACTCAAAGACACTTTTTGTAGTATTTCTGATTACGGACCCATTGACAAACTGCCATTGATACCAAGAAATATATCCATCAACCCCTTTGGTGTCGCAAGCCATTGTAATTGTTTTGTCGATTGGAACAGATTCTTTATTTGCCAGAATCATTGGAGCCCCAGTTGGTTGATCTGCAATAAAAACGAGTCAAATCATATGATATTTTACAGATGATTTTATAATTACAGGCATCTGTGGTCAGAAATACCTAATTTTTCCTGAAACTTTCATCGGTTGTGGGCAGGTATTACATCACTCCATACAGAAGAATGACATATTGGGTTCCAGATGGTTGACCATGACAATCTGAACCATTGAACTCCTAACTGTGATTGACTTAGGCTGTTCAAAGGAGACATTTCATCTGTGATTCACACATTTTCTGTGTATGAATACTTGTGAAACACCAGAAAAAAAGCATGCTCTTATTCTTCTCCTCCCTATTCTTATCACTCTTCTCCTTCCTTCTCTGCCCCTCCCCTTCTTCTTCCTCCTTTTCTTACCCGTCTTCTTCCCTTCTTCTTTCACTCCTTCTTCATCTTCCCCTTCTTCTTCCTCCCTTTCTTCTTCTACTTTTTTTTGTCGTCTTTTCTTCTGTTTTTCCTTTTTTTCTTTATGTTCTTCGATTCCACTTCTATTTTCATCCCATTTTCTTCCTCCTCATCTCTCCTCTTCGTAATCTTCATCTGTCCTTAATAGTGTTTCAATAGGCCTATCGGACAGGGGGTCAGGGGGTGGGCGATCACTAAAATATTGGGTGGATGACCAAATTAACATTATTCAAAATCAATGGTTCACATGGAATTTTAATAGAAATGCTATAAAATTTGGATTATGAAATTCGGGCAAATGTTGCTTGCTCTCCCAAAAATTCTGTATGCCTATGAGTGTTTCTCTTCTGGTCATACCCACTAGTTTCTCCTCTTTTTCGTGACTTTCTCTTCTTCATCTTCCTACCTGCTTCTTCTTCTTCTCTTCCTCATCTTCTATGTCTTCTCCTCCTTCCTCTTTTCTCACCAGTTTCTCTTTTTCTTAGCCTGCTCATATTCTTGCTCCTCATGTCATCATCTTTCTTTCGTCTATTCCAATTTTCTTCTTGTTTGCCTCTCTTATTTTGTCCCTCTTCCCTTCCTTAGTGGAGAAGTAGATGTGTAGGCTACTTATTTTGGTAGGAGAGTAATGCTCATCCTGTGACATGAAGCCTACTCCAATTGTTCTCCCATCTTCTCTTTTATTTGGGCATTTCCTTCACAATCTTTTGATCAACATTTTGATTTGTTTTTCCAGCATACATCACATGCTTCACGCAAATTGAGAAAAGTGACACGTTATGAGTAGCTTGACCAATCATATGGTAGGGTTTTCTGAAGTCAGGCCAAAAATTCCAAAGATTCTTTTTTATTTTCTCAGTGTCTACAAATACGAAATCATCTGTAATTCACAGAAATGATAACTTCCATTCACCCCTGAGAATCCATAACGTTTTTGTATCCGAGAGCAGGGCCTCAAGCCCTTTGTCGTCATCAGTGGCTTTGTCATGCCAAAGTTGGTGTGGATCATAAAGCATTTTCCTGATGCAGGAACCACCTAAGTTACGATATCCAGGTTTGACACTGAGCAAAAGATGTTTTGGCTTAAATCTTATTTCTCACTGCTCAGAATATTTGCTTTTAATCCCCAAAATTCTTCATTGCTGAGCAGAAGATTTCTGAGAAGGCTTCAGAGAAGCATCTTCTTTTTCTTCTGTTAGGTCCTTCCGTCCTGAAACAAAGCATGGCGCACCACAACCTTTTGCCAAAAATGGATTGACATGCATGCACAGGATCACAAGGAAACGATCTTAAGATTAATGCTTCAGCTAATTACTCTAAAGATACCAATTTGATGATCTATCCCATTGAGTTATAAGGGGTTATTAAATTGCTCGAGGACACGGTGCATACATTTCATGCTATTTTTGCTCCATTTTGCCATTCCTACTTTTTGGAATTATAATGCCTGATAGCAGGATAATGCATACATTGCATAGAGTACAATATTATGATTCACATAATGTAGATAAAAATTATTTATAGGGTAAACTTTAGCATTTACTACGAACTTTTGATCCAAGAGCAAAATAATCTCCACACCAAGATCCAAAATTTAATTCTTCAGCATTTTATGGTGCAGACAAAAATTAATAATCAGTGTGGTACAGATAAGTGCAGTACTTACGTTTGGTATTTTGTAACATACAATTCATCAATCACATAAAATAAAGTCAGATCGAAGTCACAAAATGTAGCAGTACTTACACAAGACTTTTATCTCTTTCGCTTCAAAGGATGTGATAGATTTGCCAGTTGAAGTTACATACGCACATTGCAGTTTCTTTCCCTGATAGGTTCGATAGGCAGTGAATGTGTAACAAGCAAACACACCTGATGTCAAGTAATCCGCATTTGTAGTATTTTTGAAATCTGTCATCAATCGACTACGATCGTCGGCGAACTTGAAGTATATTTCTTGTGGAAGTGGTTTTACTTCTGAAGCGCGGCACACAAACGTGATTGATTTTCCTTCTTCTACTGGTCCACTGTCAAATATCCTGAGGTCCTGAGGTGCAGGAGTGACTGAAAAATGTTACAATTCTGATCAACTTATAGCTGTTTTCATTGTCGGTAGCTTACTCTCATCTAGTTGGTACCAGTGATGGGCACAATTCAGTTACGTGCAATTCAATTCAAGCTAAGCGCCTTTTAAAGTTTTGTCAAATAAATATATATTTTTGTCAATTTCCGATTGCTATACATATAAAAAATCAATTCTTATGTATTGATGCTTTTTCAAAAAAGGAGGCAGCGACTACAGCGTTGTCATCTCAACTTAGTTACTGCCTCCTTGACCATAATTAACGTTTGATAATGCATAAAATATAATCATATTATAGCGCTTTTGTGGTCAAATAAAAAAAAATCTGAAATCTGAATCTGAAATCAATTCAATTGGACATCAGTGTAAATTCAACTCAATTAAATTTACCTGTTTTTGGGAATGAGGTCAATTCAAATCATTTTGTCGTTTAACTTGTCTTAGAGATAATTTTTTGTTATTTAAACAACTCAAAGCATCGGGTAAAGAGATAAGTTATGCAACATTTAATATAATGCTTACTTATCACAGACAAATTGATATTTATGCCAATGAAGTCACTGACGCTATAGCTTGATTGCAAGTATGCTATAGCTTGATTGCAAGTACGAAACAAAAAGTTATAGTTCGTAATTTTGTCCTCATAAGTTGATCATGCAATTTTCTGCCCAAACGTTGTAAGTACATATGTAAGCAGGCAATTCAATTCAATTCATTGAATTTTTCAACATGGACAGTTCAATTCATCAAATTTTGAATCAATTCAAATTAATCCAAAGCATGATTTGAATGGTGCCCATTACTGGTTAAAGCAATAAATGATTTTTCGGCCAGTTGGGCCACTTGACCACAGAAAATACAGAGCTAAGAATATCAACTTCACCATGTTCATTAGCTATTGCTTGATTAACATGACAAACAATGTAAGTAGTATAAATGGGAGCGGTATATTTCATTACATTGAGTTCTGCAATTATTGCAATGTAACAGAGTTTGGAAAATAAAATTGTTTTATAGCGATTCAATTTACATGATTAGATTATTGTCGTCAATTCACAAGCTTAAGACAGGTAGATTAGTTTAAATGATGAATTTAGTCAGACCAAACTGACGATTGAAAAGAAAAACAGTTTACCACAGCAGAAAAATAAAGGAGTCTCGATGGTAAATGTTGCACAATCTAACTGAATCCATTCAGAGAATTATGCCTGGGTCTCACGGCACATTACGGAAGTCTTTTGGCGTCGGCAGCCTGGGATTTTCTGGCAATTTGGATTTTTTTTTTGATAATTTTTGATTTCAGACCGACGATTTTTGTCATCCCGCCAACATTTTTTTGGGCGTGTTCCTAGAAATGGGGGGAACACCTCCAAGGAGGTAAAAAAAGATTCAGCTTGTTGAAACTTTTTTTCCGAATTGCCGAGAAAGAGCCACAGTTTTTCTAAATTTTTTGATGTCGGGCAGACATTTTTTTCTTTGTCGCAGGAGTGAAAAACATGATCGTCTTGATATAGGGCCATCTGCAACCTCGCAGACATTTTTCCTACCTCGCCGACAGGTTTTCCAACCTTGCCGATGGTTTTTGAAGATCATAAAGAATTTTAAGTCTTTTTGGTTTCAAAATTGGGCAAAAATTTAATGACTCGAGGGGGGAAATTCCTTGAGTCAGACAGCTTGGATTACGGAAATTTTAGAAAGTGATTTCTCGCTTGGTCTAGGAACACTTCATATTGATAACATTTTGTGAAAAGAAAAAAATGGATGTCATAGGTAACCTTGAGTCAGACAACTGCAAAAGAACTTCTCGTTTCATTGAAAATACTCATACAGTGGTCCCTGTGTTATAAGACCACCCCTTCTGCGGTCATGAAGCGGTCTCTCGTGGGTGTGCGGTCTCTCGTAGGGGTGCAAAATGCACTAAAAATACTACTTAGTGCGTGAGGAAGGCGGTCACATAAGGCAAGTCAGTCTTACAACAGGGGGTCTCATAACACAGGGACCACTGTATTAGGGCTAAAACCCTTCCATGGAAAGTATGAGTCAAGGTAATTTTCAGATTTCCCTGATTGCCAAGTTTTTGATCATTGAAAAATTCAAACTGGTATTGTATGAAAATTGTTGAAATGCACCACATTGTAAGTATGGTACATTCCATGCACAATCATGCATCATTTATCAAGACGCACTGAGGCTTGTACATTAAATTATGAAGACTTAAATTGTTATAGTAGTGCATAATTCAATTGTCACTGCTCCTTTTAATAAAGGAAAACTATTGATTTGACGTTTCCACTCATTTTAAAAACGCCTATATTGGGCTACCCTGTGAAGCAAAATTTGTTGCAGGCTGTATGGCTGATGATATACGATACGGTGCAAAATTTGAGAAAATACTTTCTTGTTAAACCCCACCGGCATTCTTCTAAGCTATTACAACCCATTGGTCAAACCTGACTGTCAAAATAGTCCCAAAGGGCAAAATTACAGTGTATGTCTTATAATTAAGATTTTTTTCAGTTTGGCTATCATGATTGCATATTGCATACAATAATTTAACGCAACCCGCCATTTGCCTTCTTTCTGACAAATATACATGATAATGATTGTTAATATTTTGTTTCATCAGACTTACAGCTTCTCATGATTATCCTCTAAGAGAATCAGATCTATATTTACATTACGACAAGGTTCAGGATTTGAATCAGACATTTGGGACATATTGGTCCAAAATTTTATATTTGAATTCCGGCCTGAAAAATAGCCTATCTTATGTAATAATTCCCAAGGAATCTGAATCTGAAGTTGGAAATACAAAATCTCTCAACATTTTCATTTGACGGATGTTTTTATAACTTGTCAATTGGAACGTAGCATTTTTTGGAATATCTCTTACTTTACTGCATATATCTCAGTAGTACTCATTTTTTGTCAACAAATAAGCCTAACACTGTACCAAAGCAGTAAACAACTGCTTATTTTATCCTGTAACAACCAGGCACATGCATGAGATGGGCACCCTGTGCCCTGATATGTACATCTTGCATTAATAAAGTGATTTTTGGCACGGCTGTCCAAGACAGTGACTCTGAAATATAGAAAGGAGGTAAAGGAAGACTGCAATAATGACCAGTCAATGTCAAAAGTAATTGTCATGACTTACGGACATATTTTTGGTCTATCATGCATATTTTATATTGCCCTTACATTACCGACTGAGCCATGGATGGCTAAAATCTTTTAAAATTTGGTCGCAAAAAAAACTCAATCTATCCTCTGGCTTCATATTGAACTTTCTAAACATAAACTTGTTGTAGCCAATATATCAAGTTCGATTTTGGTGAATTTCCAACTAAAATTGCAAGAGACTGAGTTTATTTTGTGACGCTGTGTATTTTTTCTTCAGCTTTTCAAAATTTAGCAGACATAAGTTAGAAAATGCATTATTGAGACTCAATAAGTTTTAGCCGCTACCGAATTATTGGTACTATCACATTCTATATTAAATTTGGGAGACATTGACGTATCATACAAATTTCTATTGCAAAATATGACAACACAGTGTGCTATCAAAGTGAGCAGCTTTACCTCAAACTGCAAAATTCTCCAAAAAATTGTCACCTGACATTTAGTCGAATATCCTGTTAGTCTGAGTACATGTTTAGCTGAAATATATCATATAACATGTAATTAGAGGCAAACAATATGGGGAATTATGTCAAGGGGAAATGAATTATATAGAATTGTTACTTTCCAGGTAATAGCCCCTTACATGTGACACTGTGAAAAATTTGGTAACCCTAAAATGTGCATTTTTGCCTGTTTTCTGACATATTTTGCCCAAAAACATGACAAAAGGATGAGATCTCTTCATTTCTGATGCCTTTATTGGAAAGTAGACAATTTTTGCCAGAAGGTAAGTTTAAAATCTTGTTCAAAAAATTAAAAATGAGCCTTCAGGATTTTTTCAGTTAGAAGTCCCAAATGTCTGACCCAAATCTTGAACCTTGTCTTACCTCGAATAAAACACAAATTTGCCAGACCAGCTATTTCTTATAAAATTCCATAAATTTTTATTCTCACAGTCCAGTTGGCTTCAAGCTTTGTATCAAAAAGTCGGTCATTAATCATTCATAATATACTACATCATATACACTTCAAAATTGCTACATTTGCAATAGAATATAATTTACATAAAAGTAGGCTATCCTTAATTTCTCTGTTATCTAGATCTGTACAATAGATTTTATATAGCCATACACAGAAAAAGACCATAGGATTGAGTGCTTACCCTGGGTAACCCTGCCACTAACCCCTGTAATCTGCCGTGTAAACCCCAAATGATGCCTAATTGATGCAAATGAATTAAATACATCATTAACCATAGTACTTCCAAAGAAAAATGTGTGCTTCAACATTAAAAATTCTGTTTCTGGTATTTGGTCGAAGCGTACAAATATTTGTTTGTCATTAAAATTCAGTTTTTTGTACATTTTCCAAGAAAATGAATTTTCCTAAAAAAATGTATGTGATCCTAACCTGGTAACAGTACTCTAATACATAGGACAGATTATGTCATTATACCACAATTTTCCTATTAAATATGATGAAAACTCTAAGTGTGCAAATAATTCCTGTGTTGACTGTATGTGTATGATTCATTATGAAAGTGAACTTCACTGTCTGCCTGTTTTGTCTGTATGTAGTTGTCTGTCTGAATAAAATAACAAATTTGTATTGAACTCTCAATTAAAATATAATGTTATAAGAATGTTAAAAATATATCATACCTGTAACTGTTAGTTTATGTGTACTTCGACTTCGGAAGATACCTGAGACACATGTGTAGTAGTGGTCATCTGTGACTCTGGTTTCATTGATCACCAAATCACCAGATGTTTCATTGATAGTGGCCCTTCCTGCCAAATCATGTGAGAATTCTTCATGATCATCTGATCTCCTATAGGATGCAACCAAATTGCCACCACCTATCCCCTTCCCCTTGTACCAATTGATTGATCCATAAAAACCAAGATATCTGCGACGCTCAGACCCGGAACATCTTAAGACAGCTCTCCCTCCTTTCTCGACAGTCACAGATGGTACAATTCCTCCTGTAAGAAACAAAGCAAGGAAATTATGACGTTCCATTGTTCCAGCAACATACTGCAAGGTGGCTACAACTTCCTTCAATACAAATTTCACTGACAGGACTTAAAACAAGAAAATTTTTGTTCCAGAAGAAAAAGGTGACTTAAACTTCATGAATGACATTCGTTAAGGTCAGACATATTTAATTTTTAGCTTCAGAACGACCGACGCAACAGATTTTTTGCTTATGGAAAAAAAATTAGGTTTTCCTACAATTTCAATTAAATTGACATTATGAAAAATTGAGATAACAGATTCTTTTTTCATCGCCTTACTAACTGACCCCAGAAAAAGTGTCTTGAGAAGATCGAGAATCTAAAGATCAATTATGTCTTGCCTGAGTGTGAGGCAGGTTTGCAGAATGAGATTGTAATTGAGAGTTTAAAAGAGAAGAAATATTTGTGACGCAGAGATCAATCAACTTTGTCTTGTGAAGTGACCTGCAAAGTTGGTTGTTTATGGTTATAAGAAGATTATTTCATGAAAAATTGTTTGCAGATTTTATTACATGTATTATGAAGACCATTGCTGTAATCATACAGTCCTAAAATCTAAAACACAGTCTGTGAGGGGACTTCAGAAAATTCTGACCAATTTTTCTCTTCGAAGCAGCTGAATGAAATTTTTCACAGATGTATTTTCGCTTATTTCACTATCTATTTTGAAAATATAATTCTTGTAGGAAATGTTTAAATTACTTTTTAGTTGACATGGAAACAAAAGCTCAAAGCACCCAGCGCATTTCATACTGGGATAGTATTTTCAATATGGAAAGTGATATACGACTATACGTGAAAATAGTTAGGTGAAAATTTTATATGCTTCAAAGGTGGAACTTTAAAAAAAATGGTCAGAACTTCCTGAACAACCCTCGCATTTTAATTTGTTAACAAATTGATTGATTTATACATTGTTTGTGTCAATAAAAGCCTGGTGCATATAATTCATGGAGGGAACATGTATTATATGTTCATCTTAGCTCTTCAAGCCACAGCTCAAATCTGATGTGATGGTCTGATGGACAAAGGTTTGTTATCATTTAGAACTCCCAAAACCTTTCCTCACTGACAATCGTGTTTCCGTGCGTCAGTGGGGGATTCCCCAGTTTGTTCATGCATGCCACATGCTATTTAGGCCAGGAGTGATGGGGTCACAACTTCTTGTGTAAATAATCAAATTGGCACTTATTTCGGGAGGAGCTGGGAGAATAGAATTACCCAAAAATGAAATGAGACACTAGTATCATCAAATAGGTTCATTTATCCCATGTCTAGGCACATTTTCTCCCTGATACTGTGTTTTTTACTGGGCCAATACAGCGGGGAAAAAGTCAGTATCGGGAGAAAAACCAGTATATGGTCAGCTGACCAGTATTTGCCAGGGAGTATACTGACTTTAGATTCATTAACCAATCACAGTGCAGCAATGTGACACACCCACTTTCAGCTCAGCCAGACAAGCCAGAGTTCATGCATGGCTGCACAGAAGAAAAAAATCAATAATCCACCACTTCACCACTCCACCACTGTGCACAGAGTTTTCCTGTGTTTTCATTGTTGGGATTAGACTTCTTGGAGTGTGGTAACATTGTGTAATTTAATTAAAGCAACTAGAGTCACCAATGTGAATAAAAAATGTATAGATAGTGTTAATTTAAAAATGAAACAAGGGCTCTCTTACAGTATTATTTTTAGAAGTTATAAAATCAATTTCAAACTCACTTAATTCTGAAAACACACAGTTCTGTTGTTTGGAAGTGTATAATATACTTTAATTTATCAATTTCTGTTTTTATTGAAAGTTGAATTTTACATAGAATCAGTAATAAATATCAGGTAGATTTTTTAAAATACTATTTTAATGTCATGATAAAAATAGTGGGCAGTTCAACAGCACTTTATTTTTCATAATACTCATTCACAAGGCTATAAACAGCTATAGGCCTACATAATGCAATCAGCAATCTATTCTCAACCTGTCAAACAGCCAATCCTATTTCTGAATATTAATGCTAACAGTATAGCTAGACAGCTAGATAGACAGCTAGATAGACAGCTAGACAGACAGCTAGACAGCTAGATAGATATATATATAGATAGATAGATAGATAGATAGATAGATAGATAGATAGATAGATAGATAGATAGATAGAAAAATAGAAGATAGATTAGATAGATAGATAGATAGATAGATAGATAGATAGATAGATAGATAGATAGATAGATAGATTAATTGATGATTGGTTGATTTATCAATTTATTTTATATATAGGCTATGGAGTTTTTATATGTAAAGTGTATTAGTCAGTCACAGGCTGGTTCAAGGCATTTTGAAAGACAGATGGATGACTGTTTATCTTGCAGTGGTACTAATTTCAATTATATATATAAATTAAATAGAAAAATGTGCCTAGACATGGGATAAAAAGGTCATACCATGGGTAGGTGCAGTACATCCCAGTATACTCCCCTCGACCCCAGTATATTCCCTCGACCCTTCGGGTCTCGGGAATATACTGGGGTCTCGGGGAGTATACTAGGGATGTACTGCACCTACCCAAGATATAACCTCATAGTACATAACTTTTTCTTTGCCCTGTCAGAGTCTTTAAAGAGTACTTGACAGCAAATTCATGTAATATGAGGGTATTTCATGGGTGGGGGCAGTATATCCCTGGTATAGTCACCCAATACTCAGTATATCCTGAGACCCGAAGGGTCAAGGGATATACTGGGTCAAGGGTGACTGTACCAGGGATATACTGCCCCCACCTTTTTATCCCATGTCTTTTTTTTTAAATACTTTTATTTTATATCAATGTAAAACAGTTTGAAGCACTTAATGTGGATGCAGATGTGCTACAAAAAAATCAATACTTAAAATTGGCAGCACTTAATTGCCTTAAATCACAACAATCAACAAAAATGCTGGTATGTACATGCTGATAAGCATGATATATAGGGGCACTGTTGTCTTCTGATTGGTCAGTTCCAGTATATCCCTGTTTATCTCATTATCTTTTTGTATATCCCTGCTGGCTAATTAGCCAAAGGAATTTGATTGGTTGAACTGAATATATCCTGTTTTAAGTGTTTCTTTCTGTTGTATTTCCCTCTCTCAATCTGTATTGACCAGGGAAAAACTCAGTATGAGGGACAAAAGTTGCCTAGACTTGGGATAAAGGCCGATATTTCAGGCATGGGGGATAAGAATGGCTGCCAATTTTATGTGCTGTACTCGGTCAATGTCTTTGATAAGTAAGTGAAACACATGCCCCATTTTATTTCAATGGGAAGAATATCACTTGAATTAAGAGCCAATGTAAGTTGTGAGCCAATATTGTTTTTCATAATGCTGTGAACTAAATGTCAGGACATTACACTACAGCATAACACAGGTGGGAGTTTCGTTTGACTAAATATCATTTTAGAAAATCTGACAAAAGAGTGCCAAGTATACTGCTTATGATTCTTGGCAGTCAGATTTAAAGGGGGCAATGGCTCTCCATTTTGCCTCCCTACTTCTACACATAGCCATGACAACAATGCAAGTTGCTTGTTGGTAAAAAAATAGCTCAATGGGCTACCACTTACCCTGAACAAAGACGAAAATGGCAAAAGACAAAAGTGTGATGGTAAACCCTAGATCCATTCTATTGATGCCGTGTTGCATGACTAAGTTCATCTACTGACAATTTAAATGATTCAGTGGCGGATCCAGGCAGGGTCACCTAGGGGGGGCCCGGGCGTGTTTCGGCATTCGCGGGCCCGCGTTGCAGCGTATTTTCTTCAAAATACTATTATTAATCTCAGTGGTCTAGGGGGGGGGCCCTGGCCCCCTAGGCCCACCCTGGATCCGCCACTGTGATTTAGAATTATATTTAGGATTCTAAAAACGGGTTAACACAACTTAATTCAATTATAAAACGGATATGCATCAAAATTTCCCTCGCAGATGTTATTAAATTGAACTTATGTTCAAAACTATTTTTAATGCATGACATTGTAATAACTATTAACTTCCTCTTCTTTTTTAGCAATAGTATGAAACTACATGACTCTCAGGGTAATGCCTCCTACATATTTTACATATTTCCTGTCTTGTCCAACTTCAGAAAATCTTTAAGTGGTGCAAAAGATCTTCCCAGAACATTTTTCCACAAGAAAATCTTTCCAAAACCAAAAAATATATATATAGACACAGTGGAGTATTTAGAAGGGGGGGCAATGGTGCCATGCCCCCCCCCCCACCTCTCAGGCCCAAAATTAACATGGCTGAGATAGGAAGTGCCAACCATATATAGCCATGTAGTAGCACTTAGTAGTAGTAAATTTGTTTAGCATAAACATTTACAACAAAGAAAAAAACTTTACTGAAGGAGAAACTTGTAAACTTCATACACAAATAAAATTATACTTGGCTGTATTTCATGTCCATGTTGTAAAATAAAGCATTTGGCATTTTCCTTTCAAGTGGGTCATTAATATTTTTATCATTTATTGTACCAGTCAGGGGCGGACTGGCCCCGCAGTGGGCCTCTGGGCGAAATCACTAACGGGCCCCTATTATCACAATAGCGCGGCATTTTCAATTTTATTTCTAAATTTATTATTACCTTCATCAAAATCCTAGTGGACCATGTCCGAAACTGAGAGAGGCCTCCCTGCATGTGCCAGAGAGCACGAGAGGCTCTGACGTTGTGAGAATGGACTTGCCCGGTAGCAGGGTAAGTTGTGCGACATGCTGGGCAGTTTATTCCAGGAAAACCTAGCTCTTCAATAGATCACTTGTGTTTTGTGTTTGGCATACGACTGGTACCAGGGGCGGACTGGCCCTATGGGCCAGAGGGCAGTGCCCTGGGGCCCACCACCTCAGGGGGGCCCACCAGCAACCATTGGAAAAATCGAAATTATTAAAAATGATGTAAAAGAGGTAAAACTCGAATTGTGGGCCATAGAAAAATATAAATTCTTCAATTAAAACTTGAAAAGCACACTAGACGATTAGGTAAGGGGCCGGGCTTCAATGCTGTGCTGCTCGCAGTGACAGACTGTGACTTGTGAGAATAGAGCAAGTCATGCCACTTGACCAAATTTTTGTAGATGGCATCTGAGATCCCTAGCAGCACCATCTGATTAGGGGAATCCCCCGAGTACCATTTTCCTACACTGACAGGGTATACAAACACCTATAAATGAGTGTTATCAGTTTCTGTACAGGTTCAGGAGTTTCTAAATATACATGATTCATTCATGTGTTTCTGCTCAATTATGAATGCATGAATTGAATAAGGTGGATCGTTATGGTTACATGTGATCTTTACTGTTAAATTGCTTTTTGTTTCTCAATTAGTTATTAAAAAAAACCTTAGATCTTCAAACATATACCAGCCACAAAGGATCTTGCATAGTAGAGCACTTGGGTGACTCGTTTAAAAGGATGCCAGCCACACCTGCCCCGGTGGTGAAATGGATAGCATCCCCGCCTGAGTTTGGCATCTTCCACCTCACAAGCCAGGTGCAGACATAGATATAAAAGTATTGATGTCTGAATCTGAAATCTAATGTGTACCCTATATAAATATACAGACTCAAGATCGTTGATTTTTTTCCACGGTGTCTATGTTTCATAGATATTTTCATGTAACTTTTTTGAGAAATAAGCAATCTAAAATTCCTTCTTTTTTTTTAAGAATTTCTTGTTTAAACACCAATTTCCATCTTCCTAATGGTTCAATTGTCCTGAAATTTGATTCAATTATTACGAAATAAGATATTTTGATATCTTACATTCATTGCATGACAAAGCTAAGTGTTTTTAGTCGAATCCTTCTGAGGCAAAACGGGAACTATTGACCCCCTCCCCCCCCCCCCATCATTTCAGAACATTCTTTTCATGAGACAATGAGATTATTACTGATCTATTACTTCGGTCTGTTTATAATACTTTTTCCAAAACAAATTGCTTGAAGACTCTTTGTATGGGAGACCGGGGTAAGTTGTGCTACGGTGTAAGTTCGGCCCCGCATTGTTGGGGTGAGATGAAGAACCGGGTAAAGCAGACAATACCACCCAATGGCACCCATGTATACATACTTGCTCCACATCATTATGAAAAAAATGCTAAATGCTATGCTATGAGAAGCTACACTCATAAATTAGATTTTGTTGATTGAAGTGGCGACGACTTCTATTATTGTTTCTCAGTCATTTGATATTTGTAATAAGATGATTTCCCTCGGGTAGGAGTGAGTTAAGAGGTATATCTAGCCATTTGTGTTGTTAGATCTAATTTTGCATTTTGGTTTGTTTTTGACAACTCATTTTATCTAGAAAATCAATTCGGGTAAATTGTGCCATTTTAATGGGGGAGAGTTGTGACATTGGTATGATATGATTTATTATTCACCTCCTTTTGTCTTCATTTTACGAAATAATCTACAGAGAGAGGACCATGTGTTGAAAGTGTTATTCCACCTTCTCAAAAATAAATAATTTTAGTTTTTGCAGCATTTGAATTTTTGCATAAAATAGTTCATAAATGTTTGATAAGTTTCATGTAACACACCAGTCATATGCTAAAGACATGTTTCAAATGAAAATCCTTAAAAAAATGCGCTGGGCCCCTCAAATCTGTGTTAAAAGCTCCAAATGAAGAAATACTTCACATGGGAAGTCCCTAACTTATTGGCCACAAAGCATCAGCAAAGTGCTTTGTCATCAATTTATGTGTACTACAGTGGTGAAGCTACATGAGTTTCTGGAGGGGGCCAATAGGAAGTTGGACTTGCAGAGATACTTTCCTTATGGTAGGAGTACCTTCCTGATTGATCTTCAATATTAGGAGGGTGTTAATGACACAGAGGAAGTGTCTGTGAGTACAATTTTAAGATCAAGTATATATTGTCCCCTCTGGATATTGAAGTAGCTACACCCCCATAGCATCAAGGTCATGGTTGAGTGAGCCGCTGCTTGGTGTTCATGGTTGAGTGATTGGGGACCATATCCAAAGCACACCTGGAGCATATCCCATAGAAGCTCATAGTGATATCCTTCAGAAAATTGGTTAAATATAAGTACTGTATATGTATATAAAGATTTTGGATGATATAATAGATGTGGCCAAACAACACTGTATGAAAATATTATATATTTAACTCCTCACAACTGTGATTTTCGTGAGCACATGAAAGTGTAATGATCCAAATATGCAACCCAGCATTAGCTTGTTGTTATAGAAATAGAAATTTTATGTTCATGACAAAGAATATAAAAGGGCTTCTCATTGTCTGGTTTGCTGTCTGTGTTGTTACACCTGTAATTAGGCATGCCTAATAATGAGGTAACTAAATGTGAAATCACAGTAGGTATATTGGAGGTATAACAAATCTACAGAATATAATAAAAATAAAATATGTGTTGGAAGAAATCTCATATTTCATACAAAGGTTCCTACAATTCTTTTTTTTTTTAAAGAATTTCTTGTTATATCTGACTTTCAGATTATAAAATTAAGCTTTGATGTTTTGGAAAATCACCGTGAAGCAAAAAATGGCACAATTTACCCCGGTCTCCCCTACATTGTACATCAACAATATTCACTTGTTCTCCTTTACAATTCTGCTGCCCAATATTTTCCTTCTGACCTCAGACTTGTTGCTTGCCATAAATTAGCATTACATTTCCCTATGTATACTCATAACAAGAACAAAATAGAGGCGATTTTTAAAGCAAATTCAGCTTGTTCAGCAAATAAGGCCACTTCTGCATGTTTTTTACGCCAATCCCGTAAAAAGCATCCCGTCCCGCACCTGCGCATCAGCGTTTTATTAAGAAATCCCGCGGCCTGCCGTCCCGCAAATTCTGCCCTTCCGCATTTTACTACGACGCTGGCCACCCGTTCTGATGACGAAGTTTCACAGGCTGATTCTTGAATCTTAGAAAAAGCCTCCTGTCGGGAGGCCTGTGGCCAT
Source organism: Platynereis dumerilii (assembly GCA_026936325.1). Taxonomy (NCBI): domain Eukaryota; kingdom Metazoa; phylum Annelida; class Polychaeta; order Phyllodocida; family Nereididae; genus Platynereis; species Platynereis dumerilii. The sequence goes on from JAPTHN010000057.1 coordinate 2,310,375, forward strand.
CTATACAGAGGCGAGTGGCTATATATAGAATCACTAAGACTATATCAGCGAGGGGCTGATGCATCGCCTCAAAAAAAGGATCCAGAAATGATCTTGTAGAACTGATGTTGGCAAAGTCAGGACCTGCAGACATGTG